>NDXZ01029456.1:0-12204 GCA_003055125.1 Paykullia maculata
ATGGAAGTGCAACATCTTTGTATATATAGAGTCTTTGGCACAAGCCTAAGATAGTCAACAGTGTTTAGAAAACTACAACTATAGCAAATACATTATAACAACACTAAAACTACTCTAAACATAAAACTATAAGCGGTCACGAAATCAATCATCACCTAAAAATCCAACAGACAATAACAATAAAAAACAATTAACTAGTCAAATGATATATAACCGTACAGCTACTCCAGATGTATTTTCATTGGATAAACTTTGTAACCTGTTATTCTAAATTGAAAGATGTTGCCAGAAAAGATGATCTTGTGTCAATAAAAACGGAAATTGAAGAACCAAGAGAAGAAAATTTTAAACTAAGACAAGACATTAACAAACTCTCATCTCGTCTTGAATTTATAGATCGTAAGACTAGATCTGCAAATATTGTTGTCAACGGCCTAAATAGCCAAAAAGTGAATGGGGTCAAAACTGAATTTGTTAATTTATGTAAAAATGTACTAAACGTTGATATTTATGTGGTTAGTACTCGTAAGCTGCCGGCCCAAAAATCATTTCTGTTTACACTTGGAACCTTTAAACAGGCATCAAATGTTTTGAATGCGAAGGGTAATGTGAGAAAAAAGAAGATTTTAATTCGCAAAGACTATACAAAAGATGAGCAACATATCCGTTACAATTTAAGACGAATAAGCAAAAGTATTTCTAATTTAAACAAACACATTAAAGTTAGGTTGGGTGAATTTTGTATCTTTATAAATGATAGGAAATATACTTAGTCTTCTGTAAAAGTCACGGCGCACGCTACTGATGATGTCAAATTTTTGAAAATGCTCTTGTCTGAAGGCTGTTATGCGGTTGATGTCATTACACGTGATAATAATAGTGAAACACCTGTCAACACAATAAATACACCCTCAC
The DNA here is from genome assembly GCA_003055125.1 of Paykullia maculata. Taxonomy (NCBI): domain Eukaryota; kingdom Metazoa; phylum Arthropoda; class Insecta; order Diptera; family Rhinophoridae; genus Paykullia; species Paykullia maculata. The sequence continues at coordinate 916 of NDXZ01029456.1, forward strand.
AATAGCAACAACACCACCCTGACAAAAACTTTTCAATTTCAAATAATGTTTTTCTAACTACAAAGCTGGATAAAACAGTTTTTATTTCATACCCCGATGTCCTAATTGTACAAATTGGAACGCTGATTTTGAAGATTTTATTTATCCGAACTGTCCCCCATAAAATTATGTATCGTTGGTGACTTGAACGTACGTATTGGTGTTGATCAAGTGCTGGATCCTAATTTACTGTACGACCTACCACACATTAATTAAATTAGAGATCTTGTTTTTATTTAATCTTATAAACAAATTTAATTTAAATGTAAATATGTAAGTGTAGTTGTTAAAAACAAATGAATTAAATGAAATTTATACTTACACAAGTTTGAAAATAATGTTAAATTTAAGGATACAGTTTTAAATCAGCATTAAATGCCAATCTGGCTCTCAACTATTTAGCTATGCCATTTATAGGAATAAACAATATTAAAAATTAAAATTAATAAAAAAATAAAAAATGGCATATGTCCTAAGAATTTAAATGGTTTAAGTTCTTTGTTGTTGCTTATTCCTATCGGCTAAGGAAATTTTACGATAATAAACAAAGAAGTCAGAGTCATATTATTTTAGGACACTTTTAGAATGAGAAGCAACCCATTTAAAATTTTTAGAGTATATGATATTATGATATAATAAGTTAGCTTGTGATTCCCTTAAATATGTTATTTAAATAATTGAACATATACGATTAAGTATATGTAACTTTAAATTATGTTATAGTTTTTAAGGTTCCATTTCCATTGACTTTTAATAAATAAATGAAGGTGCCACGCCCAACTTTTTCTTCTAGTCCATTCTAAGTTTAACTACGCACATTGATAATGGAATAACCCACACAAGGTTTGGATACTTTAAGTCTACCAGTTCTCAAGGTACAATACCTTCGCGTTAAAAATTTAAAAAAAATGATAGCCAAGGTGATAAATACCGATGTCACATATTTTAAAAAAATCGGTCCAGCTTTTTAGGCATAATTAAGTCACAAAAAACGAACAAACTTACTGTAACATGTATACCATCATTTTTCAATGAGAGTTCATTGAAGTGAAATATAAGGTAAGGCACCTACCTGAGTATTTGAGGCTCCGGGAGAAATTTGTTGCTGTTGTTGCAGTATTTGTGCACTAACATCAACGTTTGGCAGAGTTGGAATAGTGGGAACAGGTGTTATATTCGAGTTTGAGGTAAGGGACGACGACGGTGTAAAATCTGCAGATGAAGCAATATTACCTGGAGTAAGCTTTACATTACGGTTTGACATATCTGTTTGAGTCGTATTGCTAGTGCCTGTAACGGATGCTGCTGCGGTAGCATTGCCGCCAAATATTAACGGAGGTGCTAAGTTCATAAAGTTGAGGGAGATGAGATGGTGAAACTGCATGAGATTCAACATTTCGACAGGATTTATTGGCATACCAGAGGCAGCAACAGCAGCAGCAACTTGAGGCAACTGTTGCTGCATCTGCTGAAGGTTGTGTAGGGCCGGTAGGTTTTGAAATTGCTGATGCTGCATTTGCAATTGACGAAATAACTCAGACGGAGTGGCATTTTGCAGTTGCTGCTGGTTAATTAACGCTGTTATAGTAGATATTTGCTGCTGCTGCTCTGAAGGAGAGGGTGAGTTTTGAAGTTCGTTTTGAGTAAAATTGGGTGATAGGTCTGGTTTGGGTGTAACTGACCTACTTGATTCATTTTTAAATTTATCACTTGAGCTAGTCACGCGGCTACTTTCCGCAACCGGTTTCTCTGCTTCACTGCCTGACGGCGAGACAGTACGTGGACTGAAACAGTCCAAAGTACTGCCTGTGGTTGACGTTTGATTATGGGTCTGCTCTATGTGCTTTTGCAGTGCCTGAGTACTACGGAAATTACGTTGGCACATAGTGCATTTAGTGGCGTCACGCATTGTGTGGTAAAGGGTATGAGTGGTTAATTTTTCTTGGGTTTTAAATGCTAAGGAACACTGCTTGCAACGATACTTATAAACGTGACGCTCTGATATTATCAATCTCATATGAGTGTCATTGTAATGAGTGAACATAGCAATAAGGGTGGGATAGTGCATTTTGCAAGGATTCCGTACTGAGTTAAATGCCAAACAAAGATATTGGCCCTTCTGCATTGTATAGTGTTGCATTTTTTGGGCGTGTTGTAATAGCTGTTGTTCGTGTTTAAAAATAGAACCGCACTGTTGGCACAACAATTCATAGACGGCGAGCGAATGTTTACTACCTTTAGCAGTTGAGTCACTTGCGGCTTTGTCAGAGGAAGTTAAAACCATCTCGTTTATCATCGGCTGTAAGCAAGTTGTATGGGAAGTTTCCTCGTTTTTCCACACACTGGTGTCAACCAGAAGTAAAAGACGCGAAAGTCCATCTTTATTAACACTATGTACAGTCTTCAAATGTATTTCTAGTGTATGTTTTTCAGTGAAATAATTTTGGCACAAGGGACATTGAACGCCATTATTTTGCTTAATTTGACATTGGGTTTCTGATTGTTCAGTTATTTCCATAGGTGTATTGGTCTCATTTAGTACAGCACTAGAAGGCTCCTCGGGGAAAATTACGGCATCGATTATGTCAAGACGTTCTGGTTTAACGGCAACTGCATCCAAATCTTGATCGTTTTCTTGTCCAGCATTACTAACCGCTGGTAAAGAATTGTGTAAGGGTTTCAAATCTTGACTTACGGCGGCTAAAGTAGCTGCAGCCATTGCAGCTTGAAAAGCCTTTATTGCCACTGGATTTGTTGGTATACTTATAATTTCGCTTTTATCTTCATTGGGATGTATGCTGTCAATGTGTGCTTCTACTTCCTGTTTTATTTGACCAAAAAAGTCGCAATTATTACACTTGTAAATTATAAGTGGAATGGGGGTAACATTAGTAACTTTTTCTGTCATAGGCAATTCTTTTTCATTACCACTATTTTGCTGGTAATTGGGCAAACTGACCGATGGCGTTAAAATTTCCAAATTATCGACATTTGTATTATTTTTACTTTCGTCATTATGCTCGAATAACATTTTGTTTGAAAAATCTAAAAAGTAAAAATAATAAGAAACAATTAAAAATTTTAAACATTTGGGAAATTAACATAAAACTTTCCCTAATTTATTGAGGTTTATGTTATTTTTTGTTAGCCTTGGGGAGGATAACTGTACAATTGTGCTATGTAGAACGTAAAACTTGTGCTACATGCGTTACACGACGTTACATAAGTAAAAGGATGAAGGTAGAATTGATGAACAGAAATTTATTTTCTTCACAGCGGTAAAGTTGATAACAGTGGTTATGGTGGAAAGGAAGTTAAAGTCTTTAAAGACTTTGTCTCCGGGCTCTGCTTGGTAAGACTAAAAAAAAAAATTCAACAATGTGTCTGTTATCTGGACTCATGCACCATCTCAGATGAAAATGGCAAGAAACTATTCTATCTGCTTTTAGATTCAGTAATAAACAAAACTCGCATATGTGGCACAGTTGTGATTCTTAGCGATTTAAATACGAAAATAGGCAAGACTAAACAATTTAAGTTGCAGGACACTCTCTTCACAATGTTATGTTAAATAATGGCACTACTACTCATTATATATTGTTAGCAAGCATTTTTCTTACAAAATAATCAACAAAGTAGCTTGGAAACAGACTTAACACAGACTGTCCAATATTATAAGGAAAAAGAAAGAAAGGATTTTCAAAAGCATTTCGAATCATTATCATAATTTTTGTATATGCTTTGCATTTAGATATAAATCATAGCTGAAAAGCTAAAGTAAACGTAGCAGCTACTTTTCAAATCAGGATCCAGAGGACCTTATTTCATATTTTAACTCATAAACTCAAAAACCGTACAAAAGTACCCTAAAAATTTAAAAAATACTTTTTCGTCCCCTTATCTGCTTTTCTATCTTAATTAATGGCAACGTTTCTAGTCTCAAAAAATCCAAAAACTTTAAAAAAACTCGTCCGCACTGTATCCGAAAGTTCCGCTTTTTCTTTCTTTTCACACTATTTTGTATGTCTGAAGGAATCCGTGTTTAAAATTTTACCCAAATTAGCCCAGTAATTCACATTTTAAAATTTTTTTTTCACATAGATATCTGTATGTTAGTAGAAGCTAAAGTAAATCTTTTAATAAATTCCATCAAAGTTCAGAAAAAAATGTTGGTATTTATAAGGACCCAAAAAAGTACCAAGCTTAGTATAATTTTTACCCGTTTTTATCCCACAGTCTTTTAATTTTACAATGTACCAGAAATCTGTTCGCTTATTTTTAAGTAGAAAACAATGTTTTTTAAATTTTGTTTCTATCTTGTTTAGTTTAGCAGATAGAAGGTTACCAATTTTTCCCCCATTTTAACCTTTTGACCTCCTAAATATTTGATTTTCAATAAATCCCTTCTTAGTGGGTCTCTACATCGGGAGCCCACACTTCAAACTTTATTGCCTCTAGCTTTATGTGTTTGGACTGTGCGATGATGAATCAGTCAGTTAGTCAATCATTAACGTAACTCTTTTACATATATATAAAGATGAAAAGTAGGCGTGGCATCCGAAATTTTCCAATAAAATTTAGCATATTGTTCCTTTTGTTCAAAAATATCAATCATACAAACATATAAAAATTTTCAATCTAATCCCTATATACAGGGTGACTGATGATAGCTGCTACCAAACAAACAGTAATAAGTTTTTTTCTGTGTAACCAACCTGTTCCATTTTTATTTTATTTTAAAGACTGATCCTTAGATTTAACGAAAATGGAGAATTGAGACAATGAAACACGAATTTGGATAGTGCGACGCTTTCACGCTTTAGAGTCTGTAGTTTCCGTCTAAAGAGAATATAGGCGCACGTTTGGCGGCACTCCTCCTAGCAGATTGACTATAATGAGGCTTGTGAATAATTTTGCCGAACGCGGCACAATCGCAAGAATGCCCTATTATCCAGATCCCTAAGTTCGGAAGCAGGAAACTATCGCTGCTGCCATACAATCCGATCCTAGAGTTTCGAGAAGGAGCTTATCTGCTCAAATGGCAGACAATTTTTTTAAGATTTAAACTTATTTCCATATATGACTCAATTAACAAGCAAACTGAACACAACAGACTTCCCGATTCGCTTGGAATTTTGCGAGAAGAATTTTCAAATGACGACATTTTTATATCTGACGAGGCACATTTTGATTTAAACGGCAATGTTAACAAACAAAATTGTCGAATATGGAGTAATTCAAACCCACAGATACTCCATGAGATGCAATTGCATCCACTTCGCGTCACAGTTTCATCAAGGTTCATTGTCGGGCCTTACTTTTTCGAAGAAAACGGTCTTACTGTTACGGTCAATGGAGACCGTTACTCAAAGATGTTGAAAGAGTATTTCTTTCCAGAACTACGCCGAAAAAGAATCCCTTTCAACTCTGTGTGGTTTCAATAAAATTGGGCAACTTGTCACATAGCAACGCCTGTTATAACAGAATTGCGGCGAAAATTTCCAAATAAGCTGATTTCAAGAAACTACACCTTCCGTTGGCCCTCCAGGTCTCCTGACCATACTGCACCTGATTTTTTTTGTGGGGTTATTGCAAAAAGGAAGTTTGCAAAAGAAAACCAACAAATGTGGATGCTTTAAAGCAATACATTCGAACGATAATTGAAGCGACTCCCGCTGCAACCCTCCAAGCAGTAATGAATAACTTTTTGACAAGATGTCGCACATGTGTCACCGAGGGTGGAGGCCATTTGAATTCAGTTATTTTCAAAACTTCAGGAATTACTTTAATAAAAATGTATTATTTTTCAAATTAATAAATATAAAATAAATTACATAAACTTTACAAAAAGTTATTTGAGTTTCTTAATGTAGCAAAATTCATCAGCTACCCGTATATTATAAAAATGAGGTGTCAGTTTGTTTGTAACGCAATCACGGTCAAACGGCTGGACCGATCTTTATGAAGTTTAGCACATCGAAATTTCTCATCTTGGAAGGAACTAAGGTTATATATATATTTTTTAAATTTTGAGTGGGCGTGGCACCTCCCATTCAAATTTTTCAGTTTTTATCACATAACTTCAAAATTTATAAACTAAAAGTCTCCAAACTTAGTATGTGTTATGCCATTAGTAATGAACATAATTACACTTAAAATGCACTTGAAGAAAAAAGTGGGCGTAGCACCGCACACACAACTCAAATACATTTTTTAACATATCTTGAGAACTGTTACAGCTGTGGGTTTAAAACTTTGTACGATTAACCATATTACCATTTTCCTCATTCGAGCCAAGGATTGTGAGAATCGGACAAAGGGGTGTGGCACCGCCCATACAACTCAAATACATTTTATTGCATATCATAAAACTGTTATAGCTACGGTTTTAAAATTTTTGACGATTATCTCTATTACCATTTCCCTTATTCAAGCCAAACATTGTGAGGATCGGACAAAGGGGTGTGGCACGGCCCATACAACTCAAATACATTTTATTGCATATCTTGAGAGCTGTTATAGCTATGGTTTTAAAATTTTGTAGGATTAACTCTTAAACCATTTTCGTTTTCTGAGCAAAAAATTGTGAGGATCAAACAAAGGGGTGTGGCACCACCCATGCAACTCAAATACGTTTTACGGCATTTCTTGAGAAGTGTTGCAGCTGTGGGTTTAAAACTTAGTATGATTAGCTCTGTTAACATTTTCCTCATTCGAGCCGAACATTTTAAGGATCAGCCAAAGGGGTGTGGCAACGCCTATACAACACAAATACATTTTACGACATATCTTAAGAACTGTTTCAGCTATGGGTTTAAAACGTTGTATGATTAACTCTATTACCATTTCCCTTATTCGAGCCAAACATTGTGAGGGTCGGACAAAGGGGTGTAGCACCGCCCATAACACTCAAATACATTTTTCAAAATATCTTGCCCATATAAATCAAATACATTTTATGGCATATCTTGGGAACTGTTAGAGCCATTGTTTTATAACTTTGTACAATACTGCTTTCCTTAATCAAGTTGTCTGTTACCCCGAGTTACGCCGGGTATAAACAGCTAGTATATATACGGTGACCATCCGTTCTGTATTATACAGAACAGTTCTGTATTTGCGAGCTCTGTTCTGAAAAAATTATTCTTATGTAAAAACCCTTAAAATGTTCTGTATTTTAATTCGAGTTCGTTATTTGTTCTGTATTTTTAAAGGTTAAAATTATATTTTGTTAAACATGTTTACATAACTTTTGTAATAACATACTGAAAATAATACAGTTTTACGTATGTATAATTGTATTTATAAGGATGTCCAAAATGTAGTTAAAGTCATAGTTTTTTCGCCCATATCTCTGGTTTTTGGGCCAATTAATGAGGTTTTTCAATGACCTAGAAGACAAATATTACAAACATGTTTGTAGGTTATTCAAAAGCTTTAAAATATTAATTTTGACATGGTCAAGTCGACTTTCCTATCTATAAGGATCCCGAATATATATACTTTATAGGGTCGCAAATGAGTATTGAACAAACTACAAACGGAATGACAAACTTATGTATATCCTTACTACATGTGTGAAGGGTATAAAAAGAAATCAGAATAGTAAGCCCGCACAAAAGCGTTAGGTAGCAATTTTTATACATTTTAAAGAAGTGATCAAATATTTTTCATTGACTACTGAAAAAAACCCATTGAATATTGAAACCTTTAAGGCAATTAAAAAAAAAATTGTACTATAATATAAATTGTAAAGAAATTAAGATATTTAAAAGAAAATGAAAATTTATTTATCGGAAAATATAAATACATATGTATATGTGTGTTAATTTTGTATGTTAATAATTTAACTGTTATGTTCCTTTTTGAAGTTTTTGTTAATCTTTTTTTTTTGTATTTTTGTACAACAAATTTTTGTTTTTATAAGAAATCAGTGTATTTAAGTAAATCTTTAATTGTTTGTTTGTACAAGAAAAAATTAAAACAATAGTTTATATTTCCTTGTTCTGTATTTTCATTAAAAAAATATGGTCACGGTAAGTATATAAGTATAAGTAAATAAATATAAGTATATAAAAATGTGGTGTAAGTTTGTCTGTTTGTTTGTGACGCAATCACGCCCAAACGACTGGACATATCGTTATGAAATTTGGCACATCGGTATTTCTCATTTTGGAAGGAACTAAAGGCTATATATTTTTTCAAAATTGTGGGTGGGCGTGGCACCTCCCAAACAAATCTTTTAGTTTTTGTCATAAACCTTGAAAACTTAAAGACTCCAAACTTTGTGTGGGTTATGCCATTAGTAATGTACATAACTAGACTTATAATTACGGTGACCATATTTTTTTAATCAAAATACAGAACAAGGAAAAATAAACTATCGTTTTAATTGATTTCTTATAAAAACATAAAATACAAAAAATAAGAGATTAACAAAAACTTCAAAAAAGAACAAAGAGGTAAAATTATCAACATTAAAAATTTTACACATTTATACATATTAGGTCTGTTCCAGGTGCATAACAACAGTCCGGACTATTGAGAGTAAAAAGAAAATTACTCTCTGAATATGAAAAAGTTGTCCAAAATTTCTGGAACGCAAAAAACCACAATTGAACATTTTGAAATACTAATGCTGCTTACTTTCTCAAATATATTTTGTTTTAGTGATTTAAGACGCTTAAAATGTATAGTATATCAAAAGCAAAACATTCACTTCATCGACAACAGCTATAAACAGTGAATGAAAATAAACTAAAAAAAGTACAGGCCAGTTATTATGTAAAAAGTTATTTATAATTTTTTGCAAAATGGAAAGCCAAGTAACTATTGCATGTTCTCCTTTAATCAATTTTATATAAAAACTTTCTTTGTTTATATAAATGTAAACAAAAAACAGCTGATAATTTAATTCTAGTTTGAACTTACCCAAAGAAAAAGTTCGTACAAATTTGTACAGGAAATGAAAAATTTTACTCTCATTTTCTGTCAAAATTGCACAAAAATTGTTATCTGAAACGATTTTTGATTAATTTGTGCGGGCCCGGACTATTTTGTTACGCACTTGCAACAGACCTATTTACATATTACAAAAATACCCAACTGGCTTTTGTGTTTTCAGATGAATAAATTTCAATTTTTTTTCAAATATTTTTGAATTCTATACAATTCAAATTATAGTTTAATTTTGTTATTAAAATGGCCTTAATGGTCTATATTTTTATTTGGGTTTTTTTCCAGTAGTCCAAATGTTATTTAAAACAAAAATACCCTTTCGATTGAAATATTTGATCATTTCTTTAAAATATATAAAAGCTGCTACCTAACGCCTTTCTGCGGACTTATTATTCTGATTCCTTTTTTTAATTTTTCTTAAAATGTGTAATTTATACCAAGAGCTAGACCAGCATCATCATTCATCTAATTTTTCTTTTCATAATAATAATTAAACTATGTTCAACATCTTCAAATATGGAAACTTCACGTAAAAGAACCCATTTTGGTACTTCAACTTATTGATAGACGTCATCCCAAGGTAGATTTAAAAAGGTAATAGCGTCGCTACAAAAAATTTAATAAACAAAAACCACATTATATTTGTTGTTGCAAATAAACCTTAACAATGTTAAAATTATTGCTGCCAATTGTTTTGGTAAACAAAATAAAACAACAACTTTTTTCTTCTTTTAATTTTTCACACAAAAATTAATATTTTGCAGCTTTTCGATAACCTATAGGAATGTTTGTTATATTTCTGTGTAGGACAAGTCTTCCGGGTCATTTGAAAAAAAATTGACTTATTGACCCAAAATCCGCAGAGATATGGACGAAAAAACTGTATGACTTCAAGTATCTTTCGAACATCCTTTTAAATGCATACATATGTATGTATGTACATACATACGTAAAACTGTATTATTTTACAATATGTTATTACAAAAGTTATGTAAACATGTTTAACAAAATAAAATTTTAAAAATACAGAACAAATAATGAACTCGAATTAAAATACAGAACATTTTAAGGGTTTTTTCATTAGAATAATTTATACAGAACACAGCTCTCAAAAACAGTTCTGTTCTGTATAATACAGAACGGATGGTCACCGTACTTATAATGCACTTGAAGGAAAAAGTGGTCGTGGCACCACCCATACAACTTAAAAACATTTTTCACATATCTTGAAAACTGTTACAGCTATGGTCCTAAAATTTTGCACTATTAGCTCTCATACCATTTTTCTTAATCAGGCCAAAAATTTTTATGATCGGATCAGAGGGTGTGGCACCACCTATACATCTCAAATACATTTTTTAAAATATCTTGAGAACTTTTCTAGATATGGTCTCAAAATTTTGAGTGATTAACTTTCATACCATTTTTCTTAATCAAGCCCAAAATCTGATTGGATCAAGGGGTGTGGCACCGCCCATATAACTTCAATAAATTCTGACGCATATATATATTAGGAATTGTTATAGATATGGTTTAAAAATTTTGTACGATTAACTTTAATACACTTTTCCTTATTTAAGCCAAAAATTATCAGAATACATTCTTTGGCTTATCTTGAGAGCTGTTATGGCTATTGGTTGACAATTTTGTACATTTAAGTCGCATACCATTTTCTTCATTTCAGCAAAAAGTTGTGCGCATCGGATAAGAGGGCATGGCACTTCTCATACAACTCAAATACATTCTGTGGCCTATCTTGAGAGCTGTTATAGCAACGGTCCACAGTGGTTCAGATTCATACGATTGGTGGCATTAAATATAAGGAAACAACGTAGAGCCTTGAATTTTGGTATAGACTAATATTTGGTTGTGATAAAAAAAATACTGCAAATATGAAAAAAATCCGAGCACAACCACGCCATTTCCCATATAACACAAAAGTTAAAAATCATTGCAGAGTCTCAATTTTTTTCTCATTGCAATTTTATGATAATATTAACCAATGGTGAAAAAATTAGCAAAATTTGCTAACAACCACGCCTACCTCTCATACAAAATAACCACATAAAATGCAACATTTTCCTTGTTAACAAAGCTAGATCGCTTAAAAAACCTACACAGGTTAAAACTTGCGTGTTTGTTACTTGATTAAAATATAAATAAAATGCAGCAACAGTCACGCCCATATTCAATAAAAAAATCTTTAAATAAATCAAAGAATATATTAAAAAAAATTTTAAAACAATGTACCTAATTCGTGTACCTTTATTAACATAACAAATAACATATTGG
>NDXZ01029461.1:0-19018 GCA_003055125.1 Paykullia maculata
ACGGGAAGGCGCAATCTTGTATATTTATCATTCTTGGGCTATTAACTATCAAAAGCTATAGCTTCTGGGTGTTGCATTTGTTTATTTTAGACCGTAATAGTCAATATCTGGTGAATGAGTTTTACAACTTGGGAGTACTTTATTTAAAAAATTATATAAAATTGCCTCCTATTCGCTTTTCAATTTTTCTATATTACCCTGGCTACTTACTATCAAAAGCTATAGCTTCTGGGTGTTGCATTTGTTTATTTTAGACCGTAATAGTAAATATCTGGTGAGTCAGTTTTACAACTTGGGAGTACTTTATTTAAAAAATTATATAAAATTGCCTCCTATTCCTATATTACCTTGGCTATTAACTATCAAAAGCTATAGCTTCTGGGTGTTGCATTTGTTTATTTTAGACCGTGATAGGCAAAATATAAAGTGTATTTATTAATGTACGTAGATGAACAGTGCTTTCAAAAAATTTTGTGTAGTTCCCCTTATATTATTTTAATATCTGGTGAGTGAGTTTTACAATTTGGAATTTTTTTATATGGTAATATTTTTGTATAAGCAAAACAGCAATTTTTGCCAAAAAAAATAATTTCTTATATAGCGCGTGTTGATAATTAGTTATCTAATGAAAATATATAGTGCAAAATGAATATATGCAGCAGTTTCTTCAAAGAGATTATTAAGAAGCTCTAAAGTAGAGCCTCTTTGCGAGGAATCTCATACAAAAATCATGTAATCTTTCATAGAAGTAGAAGCGATACACAACTGCACTCTGCTTTACAAAGCTGTTTCCGAGGAAGCATCACTTTTTGTTGGGTCTAGGGATGAAGCAAATGTTGGTTTAGCGAATGCGAATGTCAAAATGAATATTTATATAATTTTTTTTACTTGCGTTTGTGTTTCATGTGTATGTCCATCAGCGTGTTTTTTATTGTATTTAATATTTTTAATTATCTACTAATAAAATTTAAATAACACAAAAAAGTACTTTGACCTACAATTATTCGTTACTCCCTAAGTTAATTCATAATACGAATGTAGCAGTCGATTGTCAATATTCAATTTAACTTTACAAGGATTTGCAAAAAAGTTTATTATAAAAACGTCTAAAAAAATACTACAGATTTATCAAACAGTGTATTAATTTTTCAAACAATTTTTATCTTTTCAAATTAAATGTTAAATTAAAAAATTTGTAAACTTGATATTTTTACTCTAATTGTGTGGCTTTGAATGTGTGTGCATTTAACGAGAATATTAATTTTTGTTAAAAACACTCATATAAAAAAATTTCGATGTTAACTAAAAGTTGAAAAAACGACGAAAAAAGCGTTTTTATGTGATCGTACAAAAATGTGGTAGCGACGACTCCTTAATAAAGCATCAGCAACAAGAATGTATTATTGCAACTTTGTTAGTATGACGCCTGCGCCAGAGCAATTCCCTTATATGAAAACACACGTACAAAGCAACACACATATATATACATACATACATATATATTTTACACTAACATGACATATGTGTAAAAAGATAATTGTAGTTCCACCATCCAAAACACATACAAACATACATATGTTTAAACATACTCTGCCAACAAAGACAAAACAAAAATAGAAACCAGCAACATTTAAACAGGTTTATTTTTCCCCCCTCTTTAAACTATTTTGCATGCAGAGACGTGGAATTTTTCACAAAAGATCGTTAATCCTTCTTAAGCATTAAGAATTGTTCAACTGTTGGTTGGTTGGTACCGTTCAATGAAGCTCAAATTTATTTTGAAATTTTTTAATTCATGCAAATTTTACTTTATTTGTTTATTTTTATGCGACTTTCCAACTAAGCCTTTCTGGATTATTATTTAAGATTTTTTGTTGTTGCTTTTTCTTATACACTTTAGTATGATTTGATTTTGTTTTCAAGTTTCTTGCAACCAAAAAAGCATGGCTTAAATGTTCTTCTAAACAAGTATTCACACACACTCACACAATCACACACTTTGTTTATTTAAGACAGGACTGATGTAACTCAAAATTATTATTTTTAGAGGTTTGCAAAGCTGTTTGCAATTTTCTTTTTTTTATTGAAAAATAAAAAATATGATTTATGCAAAGATTTATAAGTTTTTAGTGGTTTTTTTGTAAATTTTGAGTTAATATTTTTTGATGCAAATGAACCTTATATGTATGTGTATATGAGTATTTATTTGTTTGCTTTATCTATATGAAAATGTGTTTGTAACTTGCTGGATTCTCATTGTAATTATACTCATTTGTTTGACTTGTAAAATTGACTTCGTCAGCTAACTGTTAATACACTTTTAAAAAGTCGCTGACGTCAATTTAGTGATAAAAAAAGTTTTTTTTTTTATTTTTGAAAGAAAACTTTTATAATTGTGGTAAAGAGTTTTTGCTAAACCGGGACCAAAGTACTGGGAGAAAATGCATACTTTTAAATAAAATATTTTTTACGCAAAATATAAATATTTTAAACACATTTGAACATAATGTACAATTTTGAGATCCACAAATCTTTCCAAATTCTTGTTATAAATTGTCAGAAATATGCTCCAAACGCGAATTTCAAACTTTTTACAGTTCACCCAACATAAACTTAAAACTAAATATACATTTTTACTAATTGTGTAATTTTGTTTTTTGAAAGTGTTTAAAAACATACATATGTTAATACACACATATGTATGTACGTATATCAGAATACAGAATAAAATAAACTAAACACAACCTGTTTCTCAAACTCAACTACATCACATCATTGCAGTGAAAGAAAATTGCATTTTTGTAACTTCTTCTAATAAACACCCTGTGTACTGGGAGCCAAAAATTAAATCTAATATTTATCGCTGCTGGCACCTTAAGTCATATGTTATTAGTTTTTGCAAAAATTTTATAACTTTTTCCATATTTTGTCATTTTTTTTTTTTAATCCATAAAACCAGTTTTTTTAAATAAAAATATTCTTCTAAAAATCCCAAAAATTTCTTGAAGGATCCCAAAAAGAAAATCTTCATCTGCAGCAAATAAATCCCAAATGCATTTAAGTGGTTTGAACAAGGGAAGCTTGTTCAAATAATGTTTGTAAACACCGATTTTCTTAAAAAATTTCCCAATTTGGGGATGAATAAAAATCTAACAATTCCGATATTTGTCATTACGTGCAAAAACAACCTAAATGGTTGTAGTTGTGTGTTCATATAATAATATCGTATTTCATTTTGAATAAAAATTACTCATACCGCCCGTAACCTTAAATAAGAAATTAATTATATAAATAAATATTAATCATACAACCTGTTATTAAATAAATATCCATTAGTATGAGAACATTTTTTTATTAATTGAGCCGTTCAATGCACAAATTGATTAACTTCACTTTTTGAAAAATCTTAAATTCAAGTTATCATTAAACGATAAAATTTTGTTGGCCATTAAATAATTATTCATTTATTTCAGAAGCAATTTGCATTATTTCATCACATTTCTCAACTTTTTGTTTTATGGAGTTAATCACTGAACGGCTTAATTAAAGATCTGATTAAGTCATTCTTTCCTGCCTCTTCAGAAACAAATCGAATTATGTCCCTCTAACTACAGTCTCCTGCCACAATCACTACTTAATTTTTATTCTAATGCCTTATCCATATTTATCTATACTTATTAGGCAGACACTCGATCTCTAACAAATACAATCATAGGTGACTAATAATAGTTTATGCTGATGTTTATTCAGCTTGAAATCACTTAAAATTTCTTATAAATATTCGTATTTTAATAATAAAGTTCAAAAGAAACGAATCTAAAGGTAAAAAATAATGTGTATGTATGTTTGTATTTTTTAACTGACCATTAGACCGATTTGTTTGAAATTTTTACAGCATATTACTTATAGTTCAAAAGGAACAATAGGATACATTTTTTTTTAGTTTTTATTGCCACGCCCACTTTTCATCTATATATGTAAAAGAGCAACGTTAGTGATTGACATTATATTTGGACTGGGGGTCCCTCTCCTGATGTATAGATCTATTAAAGGGGTAAAAAAGGGAAAAATCGGTAGCTACTTAAAAAATAACTGGTTAGATGATACTTGATACTTTTTTTGAAATTCGGGTAAAAATTTGATTTTGGTACTTTTTTGGGGCCCATTGTAATTACTTAACCAAAAAACATGGAAATATAATTTTAACTACGTTCGTCATTCCTCCAAAAAATATGAACACGTTTTTGGTACTTTTTGAAAAGTCAAACTTAAAGGGATAAAAATTGTACTTTTTAAAAATAAAATATTTTTGAACTTTAAAATTCATTCAAGGGGCACTTAAGCTTCTACAACTTTACAGACATCAAAAAAAATTTTGACACTAAAATGGGGATTAAAAAAGCACCAAAAGGTAAAAAAACTGGAAAAATGAGTTTAATAGTAAGTTATTAGGCCAATTTGGGTAATATTTGAAACACGGATTCCTTCAGGAATAAAAAATAGTATGATGTAGTAAAACTTGAAAAACAATAATAATGGGGAACAGAAAGGGGAAATTTCGGGCAAACAAAAAACAAGAATAATGGAGAACTGAAAGGGGAAATTTTGGGCAAACAAAAAACTTTTTTTTTATGGTCAGTTTAAATCAAATTAAGGGGTGGTTAAATATAGTTCTTAAGAAAAATATTATTTTTATTATGAACATGTTGATCATTTTATATCAATTATTTTTAATATACATATAATTTTTTTTTAAATATATATTTTTACGCATTTCTCTGAATTGAAAAAAAAAAATAATTTAACCTCTGTTTCAGATACTTAGTTGACTTTTAAAAATGTTTTCTCTATTTTTTTACAGAAATACTTTTATATCAGAGCAAATCCCGATGATCAAGAATTTGTCGCATGTTTCCATTGTCATACAACAGTTTATTTTAATGGCTGTTTGTGCTTCTACTGGATGCATGCCCGACAACAAAGCTTGCCATAGGACAACTAAAAACGATTCATTCTAACGGGTAATGAGAGAGTGAAATGTGTGGTGTATGACGCAGAGCTCATCGAAACTTTAACAGCAAAGAAAAAACAAGGATATATTTTTATAAATATGATTGGGGTGCGAGTGTATGTGTGAGTGGAGGCGAGTAATAAGAGTTTTATGCAGAAAACAGCAACTACAAATGTACTCTATAATTTAAATTTTAATTAAAAACAAATTTTTTTTTTTAAACTTGTAATAGAAGATAATAAGAAGATGAAAAATATTAACTTTTCTAAGTTTCTAAGAAAATTTTCAATTTTAACTTGCTTTAATTCACTTAACACTTTCTTATTTTAATTCGTAAATAATTTGCATTAAATGATCATATATTAATTATTACTATTATAATCTGTTATTTCTATGCTTCTGTTTGATTTCAAGTTGTTAAGTTATGTTTTGTTGGGGATCGACTTAAGGCTTATGATCCAGATTTTAGTAGGGTTCCAATGTAAGCGCACTAAAGTCAATATAGTTTTTGAAAATTGTTTGGTAATTCGTCCCTTTAAAAAAAATACAAGTAAACTCAAACAAAAAACAGATAAAATACTTATTAAAGCATACATACATACATATTTACAAATATCCAGATACAAACAGACATACACACATATATATTTAAATACACCGTATGTTTAATGTATAATCATACAACACATATTCTCATACATACATACATACATATGTACATACACTAGACATGCATATAATAGGTATTTGTAGGCTGCTACCACGCAAACTGTATGCTTTCATACACACGCAAGTATGTACATGTGTAACAAGCCATGGTGGCAGTGGCATGAAGATTTCGATGTGGAATGAACAAAGTACGTACATGATGACATACGAGTACGAGCAGTCATTGTATTTGTACGAATAGTTTGTTTTTTTTGGGTCGATCTGACGTTTCTACCGTCATATCGGTAGTCAGTGAGTCGCTGTTTCGTTAAGTTTTTCTGTTCTTGTAGATACATTTTGCAGTTTTTTCTCGGTGTCGTTATTGCTGTTGATGTTGTGTTTTTTGCTGTTTGTTTATTGTAATATCACAGTATGTTCAAAATTTTGCTTCAGTAGTCGAACTGAGGACTTTGAATGCCAAATACTCTGTATGTATGTAGCTTAGTTCAGTCGCCTGTTTACTTGTATACCCATGCACATACACACATACACCCATAAACAAACATTCGCACATACTCATTCCAAAACTCGAACTCATACATAAATAAATACATATATATGTATATACGTATATAAATATATGTATATATTTATGTGTATATATAAATGTATATGATGTACGTATGTACATACGAGTACATACAAACATTAAGCTTTAGCCTTACTTTGTTCTGTTGTTGTAATTTGGCTGGAAAAAGTTCGTCACTTTACCATGCCATGGCATACCACTTCCTTTAACCATCCTCAGCATCGTCGTTTGCTGTCGTTTTCGTCGTCATTGTATGTTGCCATTGTTTGTTAGTAAATACTTTGAAAAGTAATTGGAAGGAGACCGGGGGCCCAAAAGGCGCAATAAAATCTATTTTACGAAAATGAGCGCATGTACAAAATAAAACCAACTCAAACGGTGATTTGATATTGCGACCGTTGTTTGGTCGTTTAGTCGCTCAGTCGTTTAAGTGCGACAATTCAGTTTGACAATGACTACCCAGAGGAGGATAAGGGAAATATTATGTATGTATGTTAGTATATGTCTATGGTCGTTGTATACATATAAATGTGTGCGTATGTGTACTTTTTTCAAGCAATTATTTTCAAACTCGGATTATATATGTATGTACATATGTATATATAAATGTATATACTTACGTTTATATATATGTATGTATGTATAAAGTTACGTACACAACTGTATATTTAAGTTGATATAAACATTCATATCGATTTTTCGCTTATATTGACTTTAAAAACACCTTAAAAAATGATAACAACTTGTAATTTTTAATTCGATGCAAAGGATCCTAAGTTACTTACCAAATTTTATGGGAGTAACATTCATTTGTTAAAAGCTTTCTAAATTGAACGTATTTTATTCTAAATTTCTTTCTTCATTTTTTACTCTTAATTTTAAGATCAAAAAATGTCTTACTTTTTACATTACAATAGCAGTTGACAAGTAGAAAAAGTAGGGTGACTTATAGTTGTAAAACAAATCAAATGGCAACATAATTTTATAACAGTACAGTAAAATACCGTTAAAATAAAATACAGATATTTATTATTAATGAACTGCACAGCAAAATTCAATTTTAAAATGTTCAGTTAGCAGCTGCTTTTAAATTTTAAATTAATTAAATCGTAAAAATTAATAATAAATTTTCAACGAAATATCGGTTCGAGTTTTTTATCACAAAAAAAAATTGAACGAAAAAGTGCGCAAGAAACAATGTATGCAGACTTTAGGGTTCTTATAATATATATTTTTTAATAAATATAAATATAACATGTTTACAGTAATAATTAGTTTCAGTTATCATGTGGTAAAATATGTATACTAAAACACAAACAAAATACTGATCAGTTTCGAATATTTTTTTATCTTAAATTAACCGATAGGTCGGGTTTTTGTGCCGGGTAATCGGCTTCTTAAAGAAAAAAAAAACTTTTGGATAAATTTAGAACTCTATTTTGTATATCCAAGTTTTTTTTAATTATTATTTTTTAATCAAACTTAACAAAGTATTACTTAATAAAAAGAAAAGAAAAACATGGTTGAGAATGGTCCCCGAATATGATTTTACGCCAATACCAATATCATATAACTCTATGGTTGCAAGAAAAGAGCCAATTTTATATTTAACTATTAACTTGATAACGGCAAATTACGAATATGTTGCTCTTATATTATGGTTATCTAAGTAAATGATTAACTTCAACATATAAATGATTGCTGTAATCATAAATATGGTTCAGTCCCCAACCTTAAATTAACCACAACAATATTAAGTTTGTGGCAATCATATCAACAACTGCAGTGATCATAGAAAATTAGTTGTGATTATACTTCCGTGACCATATGAAAAATTAATTTTCTTTAATACTTAAATTACAAAACTTAAGAAAACGTATTATTGAATGTTATAATAAAACATTTCCAAAATCACAGTTTCCCGACTTATGAGAAATTATAAAAGCACTTGTTGACTATTAAAAGAAAAAATGTTTTCATACTTCTGAATTGCTGACAGAGTAATAAGAATTTTAGCAGAAATGTTTAAAGAAAACTACATTAAGGTTTTACTTTTAACGAGAAATCTATGGATAAATTTAAAAGTCTACAAAAGTGAATTAGATTGAAACAAGTTGTTTATATAAAAACCGTTACACAAAATTTTAAATGATAATATTTTGTCATAGTCTACATTACCATTATAACACCATTATAACTTTTGAAGGTTTAAGTAAATTACAACCAAAGACTAGAAACAAATTAATTTATTTAGGTGTGGTTCTATTTCGGTCTATTATAATCAAAAATTAATTTATCGAGGTACGACTGTAATGGCCTAGTAGTGGTTGTATGTATGTACAATCACATTTACAATAATTTAATGCTTCTTACTAGTACGGAATGTTATAAAACGAAAACCTAACTACTGCTACTCTTACAACAGCAACAGCAACACAAAAAACGTAGAACAGCAACACAAAAAGACCGACTAAGGCAAGGAAAAATATATTTATGTATATAATTTGTTTTCTTGTTTTGATTTTTTGTTATGCAAAAAAAAACACATCCAGTGTGAACTCTGCACTTCAAGATACAACATGATATTCAGAACTTTAGCGCATAATCATTATTTAAGCTTCATTACAAGTATTCTAAGCAATAAAAATACGTAAATTTTCCAAAAAGAAAAAATATTTAAATAAACAATGGTGTTGTTTCAGCTCTTAAGACTAAAATGTTAACATATGAATTTATTATAAAAAGAAAAATATGTCAAATTAGAAGATGCTAATATGAACAAATAGGAAATTTAAAAACAAGCAAATAATTTTGATTAAAAATATTAAGTGAAAGAAGTGAGATTTTGTTTAAACTTTAAATGAAAATAGTTTATTAGAACTTCTTAATACATATACTTTTAGACAGCAGCTATTGAAACACAAACATTTTCCTAACTTTCAGATTAAATCGAAAAAAAAACCATTTTAATACATAATTGTTAAAATAATAATTTTAAAATGTTAACTGGACCAAAAGTAAGTAGCAAAGAAATATTTTATACATTTTAAAAAAACATTTACTAGTTTTAGGCACAAAAAATAAAACTCTTTAAATTTATATATACAAAACAAAATGACGACATACAATATGCAGCCAAGAACTTAAAGCTGTTGTTTGAGTATCAGAAGAAAACGTTAAAAATATTGTTCACAATTGCGGCACATTTTTTCATAGTTTGTTTTGATTCTTATTATTTAGCATCGTTTTCCTTTTTATTCAAGCACACAATACACTTAAACCTACATACACTCACATACATACATACTAACACACAAAGCTTAAAAATGCATACAAACTCTAAGTTGTAATCGACAACCAAAAATAAATTGAAATTCCTAAACACATCGTGAACGACAATTTACAAATCGTGAAATTGGTTGTGGTGTTTAGTGGGTTTTTATTGCTGCCAGCTGGTTGTGTTGCAATAGAAATCTTAAAAAAAAAAGATAGCAACTACCGAACTACCAAACAGCCAACACACAACATTCATCCACTCACTTATTTATTTATTCATTCATAACAATTTCATTCCATTCTGCCCATTAACATCATCGCAACTAAAAATGAAATCGAATTTTCAAATCTCTTGTTAAACAATTAAAAAGCAATAATAACACCACTAACAGCCTATACACACACACATTTATACAGACCCCTAAGAGACCAACAAGAATCTGTAATCAAAACAAAACGCGAAAAAAAGGCAACAGCGACTTTATACATACAAACATACTTACAAATATATAGAAACATCTTGCATCCATTAAATACCCAGACCGACAGACAGACATACATACATAAATATATCTAAAAAAAAAATCCAATAAAAATAAATGACAAAAGCAACAATCAGAATCAAACTAAATTGAGAGAAAAAATTTCATATTATTATGTACAAATACCCATACAAACATATGTACATGCAAACCTACATTTATACATAATGAAATAAAAAGAATTAAAATCACACAACACACACACACCTACATACATATGAATGAGTATTAAATAAAACTAAATTATGTCAAATGTTTGGAAAATGTTGGCGCTGGCGCTACAAGTTCCTTTTTCATATCCGTGGTGAGCTAAATTATGTTATTACGATGTTGCTGTTGTTGTTGTTGTTGTTTCTAACAACGCCAGCCAAGAATTGAGCATAAAATAGTTAACAACACGAAGGTTTTTGGTTATAAACTCCTTAAAAATTTGTTCGTATTTTTTTTTAATATTTCAAAGTCAAGCAAAAAAAGCCGGAAACGTTAATAAAACATACACTCACTCACTCACACAAGACGTACTAACGCGCTCGCTAATACTATTTAATAAAATTTACACATCGACACTTGTGTCGTTGAAACAAATAAATATGATTTTACTTCTGACCATTAGGTTGTACGCAAATAATTCGGAGTATTATTTCATTCTCAATCTTTCCACTTTTAATTTTTTTGAACAAACAAATTTTGTTTGGTAAATAGAAACCAACAGACATATAGAACTTAATAATATTTTGCTTAACCATTACATTTGCCGACGGAAAATGTTTTCTTAAGCAATATGCCTGAAAAAAAATTAGGAGATGTTTTGAGAAAACTTTAATTTATTTAAAAAAACCAAAAACATAATGTTTGCGAAATTTACACACATAACGACAACCAGTTAATTTGATTTTTCGTTGTAATATACTTACATACATACCTATGTATGTATATGATTTTCGCTCAAACATAAATACATAATAACCAATAAATTTGTTGTTGCAATATTAATTTTTTAGATACTAAAAAAATAATTTTTGTTTTAAAACTTTAGGTTAAAAAACAGAAGCAAGGGCATCGGGCGTATTTTAAAAATTGCAAGCGAAATGACAAACTTGTTAACGCATAGTTAACGCTTGCGATTCAGGCATAAAAATCAATTGATCTACAACAACCGGCATTAAAAATAAAAACTAAGGTTCTTAATGGAAAAAATAAATACATTTTTGAAAATTGTAAGGAAATGTAAAACATTTTAGTTTAAACAAAATTATTTTAATTTCATATTCATTTTGCTAAAGTTAAGATATTTTCAAAAACATAAATGAAAACAGGAAAAGCATTCAATAGACCTTAAACAAAACAACTTGAATGAAGCTAGAAAATTTCCGAGTTTTTTAATTAAAATGAAACTTTAAGATGTTTTGTTCGTTAACACTTGCGGAGTTTTTCTACGTATTTAAATGTGTAAAACCGATATAACGTTAATTTTTTTAAATTTATTGTTAATTCTCCTGAATATTTTGAAAATTTGATTTGTCCACGATAAAGGTCACTCTGGTTACATGAAAAATTTAAACTAAAATGCATCTCATATTTTTGCTTGCAATGTAGGTATTTACAACACGTGCAACATTACACAGAGTTAACAAATATTGCTAAATCAGACTCTTACTATGAAAATGTCACAAATGTGAACATAGCAAATGGACATGTAATTTTTACCTTAGCATCATTTATTGAATCATTCAAACACTCGCTTACTCACTCACTTAAACGTTTATACAGTTATCTTTTGTTTGACTTAAACACAGTTAGTCATTCATACTTCTTCTGACTTCAAACTTCTTACCAGCAAAGAAAAAAAAGAAAACGCACGTGCTGACCGAGCGGCACAGTTTGTTGCACAAACGAACATAAATATTCCACGTATGTATGAATAGCAAAACTTAAATTGTCGTCGCACATTCACATTCATACTGAGTGTTCTTAACGCTGTTGATCTACATTCCACACAGGTACTAATTGAATCATTATTGAATGCTCATCTGTAAACACATTAAGTAATGTATTTATGTATGTGTTTTCGTGAGGTAGATGCCACGTTATGATGTCATAAATAAGTAATAAATGAGTAACCAATTTTGTACAATGCACTTTCCTCTTACAATTACAATAACAACAACATAAAGCCTACTTACACTTTTAGTACTTGCGTAAACAACTGTTCATAATTATAAGTACACTGTTTATTTTTGTGTATTAAATTTTTGGCAAGAAATTCATTTTCATCGCATGCAGACTAATTTACATGTGATATTATTTCAATCCAATATGCCTTTAACCACGCTTCGATAATTGACTTTAATAGTTTCGTAAGTGAAAAAATAAAACTTATTTTTAAGTAAAATTACGTTTCTCTTACTATTATTTTAATAAATTTATTAAGAAAATTAACACAAAATTTCAATGTTATTTATGTTTCGATTTGTTCTTTTTAAAATGCTTTGAAAATATATTTATTTTTTTTATTATTTTTGTTTTGTAATTCTTTTAATTTCTTTTTATTGGAATTATGTATTTGTAATGTAAAATCGTGTGTGAAAATTAAAATCTCCTTTTTTAAATCTATACAAAAATCAAAAAGAGCCTCGACTCCTTTAACTACATAAAATCATAGATATTTGCCTTTTAAACTATTAAATACGAAATTTAATATGTATACATATTTGATAGTTCCAATCAGTTACTGAGTATTGAACAAATAGTTAGTTTTTCTGACTTATTTTAGGTTTCACACAAATTAAAGATTCTCAAGTGTATTTGATTTTAGAAGCACGGCTGTTTAAATTGACGTAATTGAGGTACCACTATAAAGCTTCTGAAAACAAATGCAAGAAAATAAACAAACAAAAATTGGAAGAGGCAGTGACAACATGCTGTGCGGCATGCAAGCAACCAGCCACCGACAACAACCATATATAACGAAAAACTCAATGAATTACTGACTGAATGACTGACTGACTACTTTTGTGTAAAATAATAGGTGATGACATGTTGTCACATAAATATGATGAAAAAAAAAAACAAATGGATAAAAGAAAAGAAACACATACATGCTTATGTACAAACATACATTCATACTAACTAACGCAAACACGTCCATATGTATAAACGTTCTTCCAATAAAATACATTCAGACATACATATTTGCTCAAATTTTATGTGATGTGAGTGAGTGTGTGTTGACATAACAGTCTTTATGTTGGTTGGTCTCCTCTATCTTTTCTTTGTGTTTCTGTTGATTTGGAAGTTTTTCTTTTATTATTATTTTTTTTTAATGCACCGAGAGATGCCGAGTAATTAAGACATTTTAAATTTACGCATCAGACACTTGGTAGACAAAAGGTAGACAGGCTCATTCAGACACACTTGCTCGCCTATGGACTGAATACGTAAACGGATGGAAGAATAAATTTGTATGAATGAATACATGAATGGAATAAATGAAAGGGTTGAAATACTTTCTTATTCTTAATCAGCTGTTTAACTGATTTGTGCAAAATCTGCATTCGCAGTGGTTGGTCATTTAAGCAACAATTTATTTATGGTGTATGAAATGACTTAACAAATAGTACTTAAATTGTAAGTAAGAAATATGGTTTTAGTGACACTTAACTTTTAATACTAAAAATATGCAAATATTAGTACTAAATAGTAGCATTTGTATACATAAATAGTACATTTGGCATACACTTTACTAACTTATACATACATACATATCATACATATACATACGCACATAAATAATATGATCCAAATTCGTGAATACATTTTTCAATGTCAAGAAAATGTATATTCACTTGTGACGCTTAACAATCATTCATTATCCTTAACTAAAATTGCACTTGTTATTTAGAAGAATAAAATCAAAACTATTTGATTTGTTAAACTTCAATAAAAACCAATATAAGCTTCTACACATACATATAAACATACATACATTTTTCGCTTTTCTGCATTAATTTTTTTTCAAACAATTTGCCCAAACTCCGTAATCTTAACTTTCGAAATCACAAGCTTTGGACATTCACTAACCCCAAAAATCAAGGTTTTTCCCGTTTTGCATCCCTAATCAAGATTTAATTAACTAAAAAATAAAATAAACAATTAGTGTATGCTCCTCTAGAGAACCTAAACTCGAATCCATAACTGTTTCAAGCTTCTTTTACGACCCCAAACATTATCTAATTTTTTTAAGAAAGGAAGCACTTTGACGCTAATTATTCAGTTAAAAATATTTGAATCAAGAAACAATTGACTGATATTTAACTGACAAATATTTAAGCTTAAGACGAATCTCTTTACCAAAAAATTTTAGGCTTAAAATGACGAAGAATTCTTTGTGTTCTTATTTTAAACTAGCGTTTGGCTTAAAACATTCAAAGTACAATAAGTTTAGAATGTGAATACAAAAAAGAATGTTAATGTCTAGAGAACTTTTTTTAAGTTTGTAAAATAGATGACGAAAGATTCGTTTTTGCTTATTTTTTTGCTTCTCTCTTGGTTAGAACATTTATTTAGCAAATCCTTGCTCTTGACGTGCAGCTAAAGCAAGAAGTGCCAATCTTTGAATGAAAAACTCCGAAGTTTATTAAATTTTGAAAAATTTTAAACAAAATTAACTTGAGCCATAATAAAACTAAAATTAATTGTCTTAAAACAAATAAAAGTTCGTAATAAAAAACATTTAAAAAAAATTTTAATTGAAACCCATAATGTTTTTTTTTGGCCCTATGCTCCTTATAGGAGTTTAAAGGAACTAATATATATATAATGTTTTTTTGTTGTCCTTTTTTAAGTCATATAGAATTTTATTTTAAAATATCTATTTTTTAACGTGCACCTCAACTTCTTATTCATCTTTTTTTAACGGACAATTGCACCTTATATAAGTAGGTCACGTAAATAAAAGGCCAACAAACACACACACAACAATATAAACTGCAAAAACAACAAATAACAATGTACTTATTCATATACCTGACAAGCCAAGACTCCTTTCTTTATTTCCTTCCTTCACTCTCAGTATAATACCAATGAAAAAAATCGCCGTCGCTGCTCGTACTATCGATTAAATATTGAATTTTGTATTCAAATTAAAATTTCCTTAACAGTCTGACCAGTGATTTTCTAAAGTGGTTTGTTTAAGTAAAATGTTAAAAAAAAGAAACGACAACCACAACAACAATAATGTTTAAGGCGAATTTTAATGCAGTTAACAGTTGAACATTTAAAAATGTTTTTTTTTCGTTTTCGTTTATTGTTTGTTTTAAAGTTGGTCTTAAAACTCTCATTGCTCTTACAGAAGAATTTAAATACATATGTACTTGCATATTAAAATCAAAATAAATGCATAAATAAAAATAAATAAAAACCAAATTGTATTCCGCACTCTCAATAGCAGCAACTAAAACAACAACAACAGCAAGGAAAAGTTATAATAATAAAAAAGTAGCATGTAGTTAGTAGATACTTGTTCTCTTGTTTAAAATTTTTTGGTTTTTGTTTTTCATTCACAGTTTCACTATA
The DNA here is from genome assembly GCA_003055125.1 of Paykullia maculata. Classification (NCBI taxonomy): domain Eukaryota; kingdom Metazoa; phylum Arthropoda; class Insecta; order Diptera; family Rhinophoridae; genus Paykullia; species Paykullia maculata. The sequence goes on from NDXZ01029461.1 coordinate 15,641, forward strand.
AAATGCGATGTTTTTTTTTTGGTTTTCAAAAGGGGGTTAACTGAGGTCGTGCGGTGCTGTTTTTTTTTTCTTTTTGTTTTTATTTTTCTTTTTGTTTATTACTTTCTTGCTATTATTATTTTTCTGCTGCAGCTTTGTTTATATTTAGTTTGTTTTTACTCTATTGCTGTTATAATTTTTTATTACCGGTGACACAAGTGGTTTTCTTAAATTCATTCATTTTGAAAAAAAAACCATTAACACACACTTACACATTCAATCTCATATACCTGCATAGGTACGTAAGTATGTATGTATGTATGTACATAAATCAATTTTCGCACTAGTTCGTCTCTGTCTCTGGCTCTGTGTGAGGGATTTTTATTTATTGAAATGTTTTCATTAGTTTTCTTTTATACGCAATGTAGGTTCCTTTTAAAATAAAATAAAGCAAATAAATAAAATAAAATTATGTTTGTTGAAATTCATATTTTCTCTTTTTATTCCTTGTTTATGCCTTTTTTTGCAAGTAGGTGTGTGTGTGTATTTGTATGTATGAATGTTTTAAGTTTTTAGTGACTTGTTTTTGTTATTTTTTTTATTTCTTTTTTTTAGAAAAAACTCTATATGAAATTGTAGTAGCTGTTGTTGATTAGAAAATGCAAAGCAAAACAAAAACCGAAAAAAGGGTTTGTTTTGTGTATTAAATAAAGAATGTTTTTAAATACATATTGAGCTTTTCAAACAAATTTTCCTGTCTTTTTTTTTCTTTTACTCTGTCTACCGCGAAGAGCGCAGTTAGGATTTAAAATTTGCCTCTTTTTTTTGATTGTTGTTTTTTTCTGTATTTTTTTTGTGTTTACGGTTTTCAATAATGCGTTCCAATTTTAATGCGTTCTCCTAGTAGGTAGATATGTTTATGTTGGTATTGTATGTATGTATGTATGAATTGAATAGCCAGCTGTAGTAGCAGCAACAACAGCATGTAATAAAGTGTCATAACAGCATGTATTTAGTTAGTGGCTGCTGTTGTTTTTTTTTGTTCTGCTCTGCTCTGTTTGATGGGGGTACATACATAAGTATATTTGTAGGCCTTATAATCGTATTTTTATTTGTCTTTTAATTTTATTTAATACTTTTCCTACAAACACACACACACACATGCATACAAACATATTTTAATATGGCTTAATTTTTTCATTGTTGCCTTTTTAAAATTGTTTTTTGTTGGTATTTTTATTAGTTTGGCACGCGCCGGCCAGCCATCATTTGTAGTCGTAGGTCGGGATTTGCTGATTTCATCTGTTTTGGGTTTTCATCAGCTGTCGTCGGCAAATGTTGCTGCCAGCAGAGTAGTGTAAGTGACATGGGCTCTTTTATTATTATTATTATTATTTTGATTTTATAATTCTTTGTTTTTTATTGTTCTCATTATTTATGAATGATTGGCGGTCAAGTGTTTAATTAGGTGTGTGTAGAATAAATGTCTCGTGAGTTTTTCAAAATGAAAACAAACAAAAAAACTGCTGAAGATCGTAAAATATTTGATTTATGGTTTGTTTACAAAATAATAAACGTGCTATTTTTAAAGAACTACTGTGACGATTAATATTTAATGACGTACATATGTATGTATGCATGTAATTTATTATGATTATATCTTTTGTTGATATGTACATTGATTATTGAAGAGGTATTTATTTAAAAAAAATACATACCTATACATACATATTGTTTTTAAAGTTTTGTAACAGTCAAAAAGAAAAATATTTCTGCTTTCATTTTTAATTGTGAAATTTTATAAGGGCTTTGACTTTTTAAAGGCCAAATTTTGGTTGCTTTTTTATATTATCTGATTTTAAGATGCCCTTAATTCCAGATTTTTTTTAAAAGAATTTCATTATAGGTACCGAGTTTCTTTGACAACATTCTCAATAAACGGTGCGTTTGCAGTAAAATTTTCTTTAATACCTAGGAGTAAGGATATAAGAAAAATCGTCCTGTAACACAAAAACGTTGAGTTTTTTACAAAATCGATTCTGGCAAACCCAAAGCAAATTTAAACAAGTAAGAACGCTATATTTGACTGCCAAATCTTATATACGTAGGTATGTAATAGGAAGTGAATGTATGTATATATTTATGCATGTATATACCTATGTATGTATCTATGTTTGTATGTATGTATGTACATATGCATGTCCAAAAGGCAGTTAAAGTCTTAGAAAACTACATTTTTTATGATAGAAATTTTAGGGGTTTCACCTATATCTCTGCAGATTATGAACCAATTAGTCCAATTTTTCAAACATGTCTATAATTTATTTAAAACTGCAAAATTAATTAATCTTTTTGTGCAAAAAAAAAGGTGGTAGTCTTTTGTTTTCTTAAATCTGAGCCGGTTTTTAATGTATCTTGCCAGTTTTCAATACCGATTTTCTCAAAAATATTTTCCAAAAGTGACCTATAGAGCTACGAAAACTTGATTTCAACCAATACACGGACAGACGGACATGGCTAAGTCAACTTCCCTTTATGGGTCGCAAATACATGTTGTATAAATTACAAACGGAATGACAAAGGGTGTAGGGTATAAAAAAGCAAGAATTCATCACCTTCAGAACTCCAAAACCCAATCAAAAACTTAAACGCCCTAATGTACATTTATTTAAGTTTTTAAAGTAAAGGAATTTGTTTTTAATTTTACTTTAACATTATTTTTTTGGTGTTTCCAACTTCTCTTTATTTTTTATTTTTTCTCTTTTAATTTGAAGGCATTTTTATTATGTATTTTGGCATTTGTTTTTATTGTTGTTGTTTGTAATGTTATTATAATAACAACATTCTCTTTTTTCTTGCCATTTTTTCACATTTTAGTTGTGTTTTTTTAGTTCCGTTTTATTATTGTTGTAATTAATTTATGAGATGTTAAAGAAATAGATGGTAGAAATGTCTGTAACTGTGTAAGTGTGTGTGTATTTTTAAATATTTTTAATGACGTAAAAATGCGTTAAAGGTCGTTTAATTTTTTTTTTTTTGTTCATATTTCAGATTGTTATGGTTATATTTAGCTTGAGATTTTTTTGTTTGTTTACATTTCTAAAATGTAGTTGTCTAAATTAAATAATTAATTTTCCTATTTTGCAATTTATAAATATTATTAGTAAATTCATCACTGCATTGCATCGAGACATTTAACGCTATTTTTCTGGAGAAAATTTGTTATGCAAAAAGATAAATGTTCCGCCGCAGTTTTGTGTTAGTAGTGTATAACTTTTAAAACCCCAAATTCTATTTAAAAAAATATGTTTAAATAAATTATTAAAACTAAATTCTAAAAGTCTCCAATAAAATGACAAAATAAATTGAATTATTAATTAATTAATTAATTTGAAAAAA
>NDXZ01029472.1:0-12269 GCA_003055125.1 Paykullia maculata
TCTCCTGAGATGTTTGCTATTGAAATGCAGTAAAATCGACCAAGATATAAACAAAAAAAGACGACTACCTATTTTTTTTATAAGCAAAAAACATTTTTTGTTTGCTTTTTTTTTACACAAAAATTATTTATTGTGTGTAAGACATGCCTTTTGAGAAATTAAAAAAAAAAAAAATTTCTAAAATTTTTTTCACACATACATACATAAATACACGTAGTGAAGGGTATATAAGATTTGGCACAGCCAAATATAGCGCTCTTACTTGTTTTTAATTCACTTTCAGGAGACCATTCTTTGTTCATATTCTGTTTGTGTGCATTTTACAAATACTTAAACAAATTAGTTTTTCTTATGAATCACTGTAGGGGTTCTTTTTGTTTATTGTTTTATTTTTTTATTTTTTATTGTTTGCCTGTCGATCAATAATTCTAAACCTAAACCCTTGGTACAGTGTTTTATTAGGTCATAAATGTATGAGTGTGTGTATGTGAGTTCTCGCATTACTCTCTAGAATTTTGCTTTTTAATTCTAAACTCAATTTGTGTTTTAGTGTTAGTTGTAAAACATCAGCTTCAGTGTTTAGACATGTTTTTCAAAGTGTTAAAAAGATTTGTGCTTCTAATTTTAATTTCTAATTTGTTGATTTCAACAAAAGCCAAAGATATAAAGGTTTCTTGTAAAAATGAAGAAGGTGAAAATGTGGACTGGTAAGTATTCTGTAAATAAAATTTTTATGGTGCAAACATTTTTGTCTAAAATAATTTTTTTTAGGTTTTATCTTTATAAACTGCCTGCCCATTATTCTGCAAATATAACTAATAATTCGGGTTTAAATTACATATATTTAACTGATTCCTTTTTCGAAGAGTGGACTTTATCACAAAACAAAATAAATGAAACAAATTCTATGATTGCCTTAACCTTGGAGCCATTGTATGATGATCGTTCAGTTTTATTGATGGCCTATAATGATGAATTTCCAAATGGTCATGTGTTTTTTGATGGAGGCCATACTAAAGGTGTTATAGCTACCGATAATGTGACCGGTATTTGGCTGGTACACTCTGTTCCAAAGTTTCCTTCCATAACAAGATATATTTATCCCTCTACTGGAGCCCATTATGGACAAAGTTTTCTATGCATTACTTTAAAAGCTACAGAAATGGAAAAAATTGGCAAACAATTGTTGTTCAACGAACCGAATATCTATTTTGAACGTGTCCCTGTCAGCCTAAGAAACAAATTCCCTCATTTGGAACAAGTCATACAAAAACAATGGATACACGCAGAACCCTACAACAACGTTTTGGATTTAAAGTCCTTACAAGGTTCTATTTTTAAAACTTTCGCTAAATCCACTAAATTTAACAAGGAATTGTATGAAGATTTTGTGGCTCCCGTTTTGGATACAAATCTTTTGGTAGAAACTTGGCGCAATGGGGGGCATAATTTCAATTCCAACTGCTCCCTTAACGACAATGTCTATAATGTAAAAGCTATACATTTGGATAGATTCAATATTGACTTTACAAGCACACTTGATCATTCAAAATGGGCGGTGTCACAAAGTGTGGGTCTAAAATTTTGGCGCTGGCGTTTACCTTCTACCTCTAACTGGATTTGTGTAGGAGACATTAATCGCCAACAACATCAGCTACAAAGGGGAGGTGGTACAGTGTGCCTTCAAAACAAAAATGTAGCCAACCTTTATAGAAAATTGCTTAAAAAATATGAAACCTGTTCGTAACTTTCTTAAATTAAACTCCAATTGGTATTAATTAATATGTTTAGTAAAGAGTGTCTTCATTTTCTTCAATTAATTTTTAATTTATAAAGTAATTTTTATTAGTTCATAACCTTAATCTTATATTCATACATATACAATTTTTACTCTTTTTGTATTTTGTTTTCTTTTTTTTTTAAATAATTACAAATACTTTTCTGCTGTTACGTCTTTTATATATTTTTCTATATAAATTTTATTCTCAAACATAAACAGCTAAATTTAAAACATTTTCTTTAATTTATTTTTTCATTATAATAAAGAACTAATTTAATAAAATTGTAATACAAAAGTAGTGTTTGTGTGAGAGGGGGGGATGATTTTTTAAGTGTTTTAATTACATACAATATAAACTTTTTGTTTTTTAAATAATTTTGGTTTAATGCTTTCATTTGTTGTATAAAAAAGAACATTTTTTCTTTCTCGAAGATACTTAAATACAATTTATTATTTTTTTAAATTAATAATAATAATAATAATATAATTATGGAGGTTTTTTTTTACAAACTCTGTGAAATTTAACAATTCAAAGATAAACAAAAAATATAGAAAAATTTAATAAATATGTATTGAGATGGCAAACATCATTTAACACGAGATTCTATAACCTATTGTCGTCTTACAGTACGTTCTCGACTTTCTTCCCGGTGTAGACCATGGCGGGGTGGTGAAGTACTTCCATTGCTAAGTCTAGTTTTGCGTGATCTTTTAAATTTGGCCATATCTTCACCGAAAACATCACCTGTTCTTAATGCCGATATTAGATCATCAAACTCTCCTTTATTGTCGCCTTTAACGGGACTGCCTGGGGCGTTAGATGATTTCAAACCCAAGTTACGGGCCACTGAGGACATAAGACCCTCTTTGCTTTTGCGCTCTATTGTGCGCTTCTTTAGTTCGGCCTCCTGTTTGGCACGTTTTTCTTCCTCTTCTTGGCGCTTTCTCAGATTTTCGTTATCCTGTTTGGCTTCAGCGAAAGCAGCAAGGAAAGTATCGAAAATACCAAAGAATTCATCAGGCTGCAACACCGAGCCATCTTCTCCAAATAGTCTAACCGCACGATCGAATCTTGTTTTCATATCTTGGAATTTGTCTTCTAATTCTGCAAATCTTACAGAGGCTTGGGCGTGAAACTCACGCATAACGGGTAAGAAGCGGTCGCCCTGTTGTGCTGGTCCCGAAGAACGATGGAATTCAATTTCGCGCGCTACATCCGCCAATCCGGTTCGTAGCATTTGTATATCTTTGTCCATTTCACCCAAGGATACCTTAGAAGCTTCTCTTACATGAGGTATATCCTCCTCGAGTTTTAGTAAATCTTTAAACTTCTTATCGATAACTTGAACTAAGAAATGTAAGAGTGTGGTGCCCTTGGCAGCACTTGATTTAGTGTCGCCTAAACGATTCAAAGAAGCCAAGCGGAAACCAGACGCATTGCCACGAGCCCCACGATTCATATAGTTTCCTAAAATTAAACAAAAGCATAAAGCAAAAATCCAGAGGTTGTTAAATTTTTTTTTACTAACCTAAAGCTAATACCAGCTCCAGTAATTTCCGTAAACGTCTGGAGCGTGCTACTTCTCTGGAAGCTTCCATTACACTTGTTATGCGTGGTATCAAATCATTCACGGTTATCATAAAACGTTTTTTGTAGTGTAAACTCTTCAATCTTTGCTCATAGTGAGGAATCCTATTAAAACAAAGAGAAACATTAAAGAAAAGCATGCTTAAAATCGATTTTTGTTTAATCCCTTTACTTTGATATTTCATATAGGAAACGATCTGCTCTTGCCAAAGATTCTATGTCCTCACTATGTTCATCCAATAGAGCTCTCTCTTCGGCGGAAGGAGTAAATTTCAACAACTGCTCAACCATATCCAAAGCTAATTGTTCGTTAGAATCCATAGATAGAATAGCTCTGTAATAAAAGATGTAAGTTTTAATTGGTAAATAAAGGGTAACCTTTAAAAGAGGTCGTTCGTTTTGATTTGGTTCTAAACTTACTTGGAGATTTCTTCATCTGTCATTTTCAATTTACTCAATAAAATTGTACAGTTTTGAGCACGTCTGCCATCAATAACCGATAGAACTTTATTACGTTGCTTACTGCCCATAATGCGTAGATCCTCTATGGAACCATCTGGGACTTGCTAAAGTTTAAAGAAATATAATTTTACAGATTAAACAATGTCTATTTAATACATGCTTAGTACTCACAGCAACTCCGTTCTTTTGGTAGGCTGAGAAAAGCTTGTCTATTGATTCCAACTCTATATTATTATACCATTTGGATTCGTCTAACTCACTCCAAACTGTACCTTGAACTTTGGCATCGGGAAGTTTGGACCAATTGAAACTCTTTAGAGGATTTGTAGGCTGTGGCACGTTTTTCTTGGGTACTTCAGGCTTAGGAGCTGGTGGGGCTAAGAAATATATGTACATTTTTGAAAAAGTTTGAAGCTTTAAAGAATTAAAAAGCAATTTACCCATAGTCTGAATCGTTGTGGGTGGTGGAGGTGGTCCGGGACAAGGTGGTGGTGGTGGTGGTGCTGCCATCATTGGTGGAGGAGGAGGTGGTATAATTTTCATGGGCGGCGGTGGTGGTGGAGGCGAAACTGCGCCATTGCAGCCCGTCAGACCAGCCACCTTTTGGTCATCGGGTATACTGCCCTCGGTAACCAATCTTTCTAATCGAGCTCTTTCCTGCTGTTCCGTTATTAGTTTATGCTGCAGATCTTCTAATTTCATTTCGGCAGTTTGGGCTCTCTGCACTGCTTGAGAGTGATTGGCAGATTCTTTTTCTAAACGCTCACGCATGCGCGTCAGACTTGTCTCTAAATCTTCTTTCTCTTGCATGCGCAAATCGAGTTCTTGTTCTTTTTTCGCTAAACGCGATTGTATATCGAAGTTTTCTTTTTCCAATTCATCGGCTCTCTTGCGGGCCTGAGTGAGCTCTTCTTCTTTGACTAACAGATGTACCAATTTCGAAACATTAATTTCCAAAGGAGCTACATCGGGATCGTGAACAGGAGAAATTACAGTTTTTTCTTTATTTGGATCGTCCGAATCAATATCACTGCGAGGTCTTCCCTCGGTTTGTAAAACAATTTGCTGGACCACACGATCAAACAACAACCAATGCTGTGTACAATGTCCAGTATCTAGAAACAAATGAATTTAGAAGGAAAGTTTAAAAAAAAGCTAAAAAACTACAACTTACATGGCAATAACAGCATGTGTTGAAACAGTGACAACATATGAGGATAGGCTGGCGAATGACTCAGTTTACGCCTTAACAGCTCAAACATGGCACTGGCACTTTTAGTATCCACATGTTCATGGTCGAACTTTCTTGCCAGTTCTTTTTCGTCTTCGGCTCGAACCATTTCAAAAAAGTCCTTTAAAAAATTGCATTGAAAATTGTCATTTAGAAAGTTATAGTTTTTTAAAAATCAGATTTATAATTTAACTTACTAAATGTCGGTCCAAAGTCTCGTTTTCATGCTTCCTCAGTTTATCTATGATGGGTTGTATGCCCATCATTAGGAATTCATAGCGTAAATGCAGCCTAAATTCCAAATTCTCTTGACCAGGACCATAATTTAATACAGCATTAATGAAAGACATAATGGCGGTCTTCAAATTAACATCATCTCTATAGGCGCCTGTTGAACGATCCAAATCATTAACAATGCTTTGAAATCTAGTCCTTTCGGCAGCAAACTCTTGGAAATTCAACATGGCCTGCAAAACTTTACGATGACCTCCAGGCACCAAACAAACAGCACCCAAAATTTCCAAGGCAGCCACTTTAGTTTTAATGTTGTCGGCCGCCAAAGAGCGGGCAATAGTATCTATCGAGGTGGGATGAGCCAACACATGAGCTCGTCCAGTCTGTTTTTGAAAATAAATTTTAAGCCATTAAAGATTCTTCATAATTTTTGTTCCAAATTTAAAACTTACCGAATTATTCATTAAAGCTTTAATGCAACCAATTAGACTAGTATGAAATGGACTATTCGCTACGCGTATGTCCATTTTTTGCAATAGATTTAGGAGAGTTGGTAAACCCTCAAATTCCACAAATCTTAAAACAAAACTATGGGTCGAAGTTCGTAAAGCGGTTTTCAGGGCATCAAGGAAATGTGTATGGCTTTCGATGCGTGCATTGTATTCATGACACGGTGAATCCTCTGGACTCACGGATATATGTATGGACAAGTCCTTAAGACGTTCCACATAATGTTCAGCTGTGGGTGGTTGTGTTATATTGCTGGCGGGACTACCATCTATGGTATCCACGGGTGATTTACGTGAACAATATATTTGCCATTTCTTTTGGGGCGGTAAACTAAGCATAGCCTCCTTGTTGGGAGCGGTCAAATCTAATTCTTCCACCAATTCGGCAAACTTAGTATCCAATTCATCTACCGAAGGCATAGGCTGGGTGGGTGTCAGCGTTTGTAGGGTAAAAGCTCCTTCAACGACACAAATTTCGGGTGGTTCGTCATCCTGCCATAAAACCAATTATTATTGTAATTTTTTTAAAAATTTTGCAACATGTTCATATTTGCAATATTTATATTTAATCGTATGTGTGAGTATCAATTTAAAAACAAAACAAAATATTAATTCACTGTTAATAGTGCATAACCAATTAATAATTGGAAATACATATGTATATATGTAGATGGAGCAAATGAGTAAGAAAAAACAAAAAAATTAAAAAACAGAAAAACTCCATTAATCAATCGCTACGAAGTGATTGTTAAAAAGCAAAGTTTTAGTTTTAACTCCAAAGAGGTTGTTCGGTTGAATTTCATTAGGCACCTAATGCCACCAAGTAAGGTTTTTCTTTTTCTTCTTAACAAAAATGAATGTTTCACTTAATGCAGCAATTAATCGATAAATTACTAAAGGCTACAAAAACAAAAATCGCTTCGAATGTATGAAATATTTATGAAAAAACGATATAAATAGTTTATCTAATAATAAATATAAATATTTATAATATGAATTTCTAAAACAACCCATTTTGTTGATAATTTAACATGATAGTGATGAATGAACAGCTGTTGTTGTTGTTGTTGTTTTTGTTATTGTTTTATACGTAAAAAACAAATCTTAATATTAACCCTTTAAAAAAATTTAAAAAATTCGCTTGTGTTAAATGAACAATATTGTAGATTCAAAATACTTTATTAGGAAAATCTGCTTAAAATAATTCATCCAAAAAAGGTTTGGTTTTAATACATAGATCAGCATATGTATGTATAGAAAGTGAGCATCAGACACACACTTACATACATTGGAACAATAGAAATAACAAGCTCTAGGACAGTTAGTTAAAAGCTATAACATTTTAATATGGATAGCATCCAAACTTAGGTGCGTTGCCAGCTGGCAACTACAACTTAAAGGTTGTCAATATTATCCCCAGGGAAACCGTAATATGAACAATTCATGTTTTTCCTGTGCGACGTATTGAGACGGAGATAAGATATTTATCCGTTTTAGAATTTTTTTAATGAATTTTGGCATCGACTTGTTAGTTCATATTTTACATGTTACAGCATTTTTTTCATGCATTTTTGCATTTTTCGAGTTTATAAATCATATTTGACTCTTGAGTGCACATTTTGATATTTTAAAAACAATTTTTAAATATACTTGCATTTTTTTTAAACTTCTAAAAATGTCTGTTAAAAAATTCAACGTGTTAATACATTTCCGCCGTCTACATCTCAGGTTGTGTTTAAAGAAGATTATTATTTTGAACTTTTAAACTCCATTTGCAAATTTAAAAATAATTTTTTATAGAGTAATTCAATCCATATAGAGTATTGGCCTTCAAAATGTTAGTAAGATAAGACTGCAATACAAAATAATTTAATTCACAAAACCGTCGCAATTTAATTTTGATACCTCATATAACTTTTTCCTTCTTTTTTTCCTAAATAAAGCGATTTTTGTTTTTTTACAAGCATATTTTTTACCTTTTTAGATCATATTTTTAAGTTTTTACTGCATATTTGTAATTTCCCTGATTATCACATTTGACAAATTATATTTAGAGGTTTCAGTTGCCGACCATTTGGCGATTGCAGTTGTATCAAACCAAGTGCTATTTAAAATGGGAATATATTCTCGCATTCGATTCGCAGCGATTTAGTGTGAAGTAAAAAAACTTTCAAGATAGAAAAAGATTTCGTTCGTATTCAATCAGATCATTTAACGGAACTTGTTTTTAATAATACCATTGCAATTTGAAACTTTAATTAAATTTATTAAATATTAAGTCTTTCTGGGAGTTTTTCTACTGCTTTTAAAAGTTATGGCTACACGGTTAATATGTAGATAAAAAAAATACAATCAATTGAATTATAATATTCTTAAGTGAACTGCAGACATACAATATGTAATTAAAGTAAATTTTTTTGTTAAAGCTCATTTACTTTAGCCATTAATAACGTCACTTAGTAATAAGACACATTCAATTACTTTTTCTTCTTATTTGTAAATTAATTAAGTAGGAAGAAAAAAAAACAATGCTCACCTGAAAACACCCACACCAACCGCGTCTTCCTCTAAAGGCTGGCATTTTCTTTTCCTGCTGATGTCTATAGAACCTTTGTAGGGGGGTTTCTTGTATAGATTCGCTTTTACCACCTTCTTTGCCACCTAGTTGATAACCAAAAGTGTAACCTAAAATATTATTGGCATAAAACGAATTTGAAACGCCACCACAACTGTCAACATCATCTTTTGGCTGTAACGCAGCTGGATCGTTGGGATCGGTGGCGCCGTTACTATGCTGTTGCCAGTAGCGTTGTAAACTGTGTAGACAATTAAGTTCCGGTAGACGGGCTTTTAATTGACTAAAATCGAAACGCTGGTGAAAGGATGTAGATGAAGTATCGCTGGTGGCACTATTTGTACTGGTATTGTGAGAGTGATGATGATGTGAATCGTTGTTGCTGGTTTTAGTTGTGTTATGAAGGTTGGTTATGTGGTTTATTTGCTGCTGCTGCTGCTGCTGTAATTGTTGCGACTGCTGTTGCAAACTCGTTGGTTTTTGTAATGTATTTTCCGGTGTGGTCTGCAGCGAATCGTTGTTGGCACTCAAAGTGTCAGGTTCACTTGTACAGCTACTGATTGGACACGACTGTAAAGTCTGCAATAGATTAGAAAAATGACAATTTTATTAAAATTAACTTAAATTTTCAAATTTAAAACAAATATAATTTTGTATTATTTTTTTCTATTTCATTAATGTAGTCAATTTATTATGTCAAGTTATTAAGTAATTTTAAGGTGGTAATAATATGAATGGCAAAAGGGAAAAACGGCTAACAACGTTATTATTTTGCAGTTAAACAAAGTGAAAAGTTAAAGTTATGTAAAGGGTGTCCCAAAATTAACGCAGGATTTAAATTTGCCGCCAATATAAAGCAATGCGTTAACGTTGTTGAAAGTTGAGGAACATCAATTCTGGATTGTGGAAAAAAATTGTAAATTTTATGATGATAAAGATCTGCATCTTTCCGTTTGCATAGTTCAAGGGACATAAGAACTGAAGAGTTCGTTGAATTGGATTATTGAACGTCAACAAGTGAATGCTAGTTTATCGCGAAATGTGTTAAAGAAATGAAGCCATAATGAAGCACCTTATAGTTTTTTTTTATCATAAAATGTGATTATCGGAAAATAAATGCAACCACAACATGTCGCTATTTAGTGCGGATTTATGGCTGAATGCATTACTTTTTCAAAAATGAGGCCCGCTAGGCAGTGACTGTTACTGGTGCTCGATATCGGGACGTGATAAAAGAGTTCTGTCGGCCTAAATTGATTGATATTAATGGATGTTGACTACATGTTGTATTTATGATATCTTGCAACAAAAAACTGTGAACTTTATGATTCTTAAAAAAATAATGAATAGAAAAAATGTGTTTTCTTGTTTGATAAACTCTTTCGTAAACTTGTTGGACACAATTATTTTGTTTGATTGCAATATTTGAAAAAAAAAACTTATTTTAATTGATATTTGTGTCCTTAATTAAGAGATGCCAGAAGAAAAATAGGAGCTTTTACTACAAAGAATTAATTTCATAAAATAAAAAAGTGAATTTCTGCAAAAAGACAAAATCAAACATAAGCTGTTTTTCCCTATTGCTAGAGATACATACATACATATATGTATTGCTGAATCTATTGCTTTTGCCTTTATAAATTAAAAAAAGACATGTTAATTTTGTTAAAGTTTTTTTCTCTCCTGATTTTGGAAAGGTGTTGTTGCTGTTTTATATACATATGTATATGTACATGATTTTATTGTAACAAAATTTATAATTTTTTGCCTTTAAAGATTGTATTTATTTGATAGTGTTGCATATTCATACAACAACAGACCGTTGTTGCAGTGTATCCGTTAGGTGCGCGTGCTTTTAGGCAATTAACCCAATGTATGTATTTGTTAAAATATTAATACTTTTTTATACAAAATGTAAGACTTTTTATGGTTTAGTTTGTACAAACTTTTATTCGTACACAAATTTCCTTTCAAATAATTACTTGTTATAATATTTTCTTAAAAAAAACTTACCCAAACTTACTCAAAGGTTTTTAAAACAAATTTTATATGAACATTTCGTTCAATAAACCTTTGCCAGTTCAAAAAATTTATTATGAATATGTGGGTAAGTTTAGGGCGCTGTATGTTTGACTGTCTAATTTCCAAATTTCCAAGTTAGTTTAGAAAACCGATGTTGAATCCTAAAAATTCCTAAACAAGTGTTCAAATTTTTTAATCTACTAAAAGCTATCTTTCAAATCAGTTGCCATATAACCATTTACTTTTATTATTTCTACAAATAATAAAAATCTTATTTCAAACTCTTGCATGTTTGACTGACTGTTTTACAAAATAGTTTCTTTCAAATGTAAAAAAAATTGCTTTTGTTTTGCTTGGGTAAATTGGTATTTTACTCAACATTTACTTAATGTTTATTTAATTAAACAAATTTAATACATAACATGTTTATTCAAAACAATAAATCGGCAACTCTTTAAGCTTGCAGTCAATTGAATAAAAAATAAATAAAACAATATTGCATTATTATTATAAAATACAATAAAATGCTAATGAAGCAAATAAAAAAATGTGCATAAATATTACCAATTTTATAACAATTATTAACAAAAAAAATGATGTGTGTTTGTATGCATACATACTACGAATGTAGTTTAAAAGCAAATAATCAAGTAATAATTTTCCAATGAAAATTTATAAAAAAAAAACAAATTTGTTAACTAATCATTTAAATGATTTTGATTGTCATCTCAATAATGTGAAAATAACATGCGTCGAAATTATTTTATGATGTTGGGTTAATTACATCTACATATGAACATTCATACATATGTATGTATGTATATTTTGTATAATTTATGGTGGCATCTGTTAAATGTTGCAACTTTGCAACAGCTATCATTATTGGTTGCTTTAACACACACACACTGCCACTCACGTACACACTTTTTTCTTTATGTTCAGCCAAAGTTAGAGACAAATGTTGTCCAAATGAAAATGGTACTTTCACTAAAATCATCAATAGATAAACTTAATTAAACGCGCACAACAATAAAAGCTTTCAAAAATTTAATGAATTTTCCGTTAACTAACAATTGATAAACATGTGGTAGTCAGACCGGTGGACACACGGGCATTTTCCTGCTAAAAGAAAAAATTAATATATGTAAATTGTTGCACAACAAACTAACTGACATATAAAATGAATGATTTTTGCTGATTTTAATGCCAAAAAAGGGAAACTTTTTCAATGGTGAACTTTATTGTTAAAATTTTTTGCGAAATTTTTGAAAAATTTGATTCCTAAGATTCGAGAAAAAGTAAACTAAAAGGAAAAGCTTTTAAGCAAACTTCATACATTTGTGCTATACAACACTATTTCCAATTGAATTTTAGAAATTTGTAATTTTTTTTTTGAAATTTAATTTTTATGTACATTTTATTCTGAAAATTGTTAAATCGAATTTAAAAATTTTTAATTTCGTTGAAATATTTGTGCAGATACCAATATAAAGGTCTGTGATGTAATAAATTACCATTGTGGTTGAAATGCTTAAAAGTAAGTGTTAATTATTTACATATGTTCTTCTTAAAATCGAATCAAAGTACAGGTCACAGGGTCAGATAAACGTTCTCTTAAAGTCAAACCTTAACGTTCCTAACTGAGTTAGAAATGGATCGTTTTTTAATAATAAAAAACAAATATTTTATTATGAAGATAAAATTGACTACATGATCTCTAATCTGTTAAGCAGTTTAGAATCAAAATAAAAATTTACCTTAAATAAGTCTCACTTAAACAAAAACCTACCAAATTTTGGTAAAGATCGTTTCTTAATTGATTAACAATACATACGTACATAAATAAACATTTGCCCAGGGTTGTATGT
>NDXZ01029476.1:0-22406 GCA_003055125.1 Paykullia maculata
CCCTATAAAGTATATATATTCTGAATCCTTATAGACAGGGAAGTCGATTTAGCCATGTCCGTCTATCCGTCTGTCCGTCTGTTGAAATCAAGTTTTCTCAGCCCCCCGCTGTCGTACGGACGCGTTATTGGTATCAAACAATCAGAAATCCTGAGATGTTTGCTTTTAAAAACCAGTAAAATCACTTAATAACTAAACGAAATATAAGCCATGAGAGACGACGATCAATTTTTTTTTTATTTTTTTTTTACACAAAAATTTATTATATTTGTGTGTAAGAGATATAAAAAAAACATTTTTTTTTTTGAGATATATACCAAAGAAAATGACAACAAACTCACCTTGTCCACACTCATGTTCAATATTTCACAGAAATTTATGTCAAAATTCATATAAAAAAAATTAACTTAAAAAATTAAATTAAAATTAAAGGTTTTCTAATAAAAAGTTCCTAAGTTGTATTAATTTTTATCAGCAACTAATTTTTTTTCAAAATGCACTTACACCATTTGGGAAGATAACGGCTCATATTTGTTTTGTTTACAAATGAAAAATAATGTTGTATACTTTTATGCAAGAAAATCGTTCAAATTCAATTAAATCGCTTGTTGCTTGTCAAATTTTTTATGTGGAAATACCATTGTTACTCAACAAATTTCACACACAAAAGGTTTTTAAAAACACTAATTTATATCTTTTCCAAAACATTTTTTCCTTAATTTTGCCTTTTTTTGGTTCTAACAACCAAATATTGTTAAACAGTATTTTATTTATTAAAAATATTTTACAAAAAATTTGTCCATTACTTAAAAGTTTTCTTTTTGGTGTAAATTTTGCGTAAATATTGGGACAACCTTAAATTATTTATATTTGTGATAATGAAAAAAGATGCGTATTTGCCAGCAAGGTCGTGAAGGTCGTTCCCCTGATGTGCTATAAACAGTCTTATACAAATATACTTTGTTTCAGTTAAAAATTACATTGAAAATAAAAAAAAATTGAAGAAATTTTTTTTCCCTTTATATAACTAAAATCCTGCGTTACGTTGGTAGAGATTTGAAAATTTATTTATGGCCTCTATTTAAAAAAAAATCTTAAAAAAATCTAGTTTTAATGTTTTTACTTTTAATAAAATGCTAGAAACATTCGCTATTTGTATTTTTTATTTTAAATTTTGTGCCTTTAGGAAATTTACGATAAGATTTACATTTTAAAAATGTTGATAATAATTTTTAAATAATCGATATAGATTAGATAGATATAGATGACTAGATTCCAGATAAGCTGAGTACTTTTTTTATCAGCAAACAAGTTAGCCTAAAATGATTGTTCTGCTGAAATTTTGAACAAACCTTCAGATTTAGCAATTATTTTTTCAAATTTTAAAAAAACTTTCATTTGTCAAATGTAAGAAAAAATTGTTTAACTCTCAATAGTTTATGATAAATTCTTAACCCAATATTCATAAACAACTTATAACTTTTTAGACAGATTTCTCATAAAAACCCAGTTTTCTAAACCTTTGAAACTTTATAAAGCGTTTATGTAAAACTTTTTATAATTTTAAATTCCCCATTTAAAAAGTAGTTTTTTTTAATTGCTCTCCCTAATAATAAACTGTCACTTTGAAGTGTGAATGAAAAAATGTCGAAATTATTCTTAATGCTCTTGTTAAGATATTGTGGTTGCGGAGAGGAGGGAAATAACGTAAATAGACGTCATGTTACATTTATGCCAAGTTAATTGAAATTAATTATTTTAGTATTTCAGTATTTTCATTAAATTCATAATAAATTTTATTTTTTCTTTTAATATATTTTTTTCTTTTGTCAAATATATGTAAATATTTGCAAGCAAGTGGGTAAAGGCTTTCATAAAAGAAAATTTCAATATAACGCAAGAGTAATTTTTTTAAATATATTAAAGAAAAAAATAAAATAAAAATAAAATTACATAAAGCCATAAGTTTAAATAGAGCAGGCAGATCCGTTTATTGAAATTATGAGTTTTATTATTTGTACTTGATACTATAGACAAAAATAGTTATTTGATACTTTTAGAAAAATAGATTAAATGAAACATTTGCAATAAAGAACTACGTTTCAAGATACTAGAGCATTACGAATATTTCAAAGAAATATCAACCATTCATCAAAAATGTTATTTGAAATTAAAAAATATATATATATATATTAGATTAGTGAATAGTATGTAGCACTAGTGGGAGATTAAAAAAAACATTTTGACATTGAAAGTTAATATTAAGATTTATATGAAAGAACGAAACGTTTTCATTGTTGAGCAATTTTTTATAATAATCAAGGTTCGACGACGGTCACAGTTTTCAAATTTCTTACAAAATACGACAACCCAGCAAAAACTACTGCTTCGTCATAAGCAGGTTTGTAAAGGAATGTCAAGGTCCTATTGCTTACAAACCTGCTTACGTATGGCATGATATTTGTTTGCGTCGTCCCACTTTGGCACATTTCCTTTTAAATGCTTATTTTAGCGCAGAAAATATGTAATAAACTCGTAGGATTTTTTAGCTTATTTGAGCTCTTTTTTTGCTCTTTTTTATTGCGTCATCCAAAATTTTAATAATTTTTCACTCACTGTCATATAGAAGTGCTTTCTAGTATGCACTTCTGTAAGGCAATGTATAAAAATGAAAAAAAATTTACCATTTTCTGCCTTACATTATTGTATTTGTAAAAGGCAATAAATATGTGCTTACTGTAAACTGCATTCATATGCTAATAAAAAGCATATACTGTTTACAAATTTTCGATTATTTTTTGCTGGGAAATGTCAGTTAACTTTTTAGAGAGTCTCTTTTAACTAAAAAGTTCAATTAACACAAGAATTGAAGCACAATTATCACTCACATCAAAGTTAACTTTTTGACGAGCAAAGTCATTCTATGCGATAAATAACATGTTTGCTTTGATGGTGCAGATTTCTGGTAGGAGGCACATTAAATTATACTTCTTTGAAAATGTTTTCACTGTTACAAGGTACTCATTATCGCAACATGATAACAGAGTTATTTTTGCCTAAATTGGATGATGTTAATGAGGACGAAATGTGGCTCCAATAGGCCAAAAAACAATATATTTCCTGCATAAATAATTCTTAGCCGTTTATTCTCTCTCTCTTTAGTGATAATAATAAGCCTTCCTTTTCTTTTAATGTTGTTTTTTTTTAGTCAAAAAATTTTCTGCTGCATTAATTAAAACTCAGCCATATCTGTGATAGAAAATTACGGTAAAAATACATATCTGCCAGCAAAACCCTTAGGGCTGTTGGTCCGATGTGCTTACGTTTACAATTAAGTAAAAAAAAACATTTTTATTTCATTTAAATTTTAGGTTAATTTTGGGACAGCCTTTTTATAACAATAAATAGTGTCAATGTAACATTTTAATGATTTTTAAAATTTTACTAAATATTTGTTGCTATTTCGTGTTTGAAATAGCCGTTCTATAAAATAGTTTCGGTCTTTCCATTTGTTCTGACAAAACAGACCGACTATTACACACAAAAAAAAGCCTAGAGTTGCCAAAGCAACAAAATTATTAAAGTGTTACCCTTTCAAAAGTAGCGCCTTTTAAAAAATAATCTATGAGCCACAATTGTTGCAAATAACATAAAACGATAAATTTTGGCAAATAAAGTGTTCGTGTGCCTTTTAGTTGTATAATTTTTTCTATTTTTTCTTCTTCTGTTGGTGAATTCTGCTGATGATCTTCTTATTTGTTTATCTGCCGTTTTGTAGCCTGGCGGCTGGTCAAGAGCTCAACAGAAAATCGTGGGTGGTGGTATTCTTATTTGTTTTTCATTTTTGAATTTGTTATATGTATGTATATGAGTGACCAACAAAATATTTCTAGTTTTTTCACCACTAAACCAAAAACTATATAGATTTCATTATGACTTTAGTTGTGAGTGTGTGTGTGTGTTTGCAAGTGTTTGGAATAAATTTCTTGTTTGTTTCGATTTGTTCTGATTTCAAAATCTATTTTATATGTAAACATTAATGTGTATATTTTTTTTATTTGTATTTAATTTATATGTTTGTAATTTGTTAATTTTTCCCCCATCTTTTTTTTTGCACAAAAAAAAAAACTAAAAAAACAAAATACTTTAATAAAAATGTTGTTTTGTTCGAATGTTTTTAATTTATTAAATTGTTTTTTATATTAATTGGGATTATTTATTTTAAATTATACTGGGTGCTAAAATTAAATAGATGTAATCATTATTTAAATGCTAAGTAGCTAGTAGGTTTTAAGGATAAACTTATATCCAAAAATAAAAACCTTGGGAAAACTGATTAAAAAGCGACTAAGAAAAATTTAGTATAAAATCGTTATCGTTATAGGATAAAATTTTCTAAAATCAAACAAAAATGACTTTGAACTAACTAAAGGGTGTTTTTTAAAGAGGTATAAAAATTTAAGTTTGCAACACTTTTTTAATTGGCGGTCAATTTGTCAGCTGTCAAGTGATTTGTGTTTAGTTTGGTTTGGCATTTCAACATGAATTGACTGACGCCTGAACAACGCTTCTAAACTGTGCAAATTGTGCCCGCAATAAGATTGCAGGTGATCCCGATTTTCATAGGAAAATTTTGTTTAGCCATGATAATCCTCAAGTGTATGTTGAGACACCGTTACATCCAGAAAAACTGACTGTTTGGTGTGCTTTATGGGCTGGTGAAATCATTGGTCCGTAATTTTTTTAAAACGATGCTGGTCAGAACGTTACAGTCAATGGTGACCGCTATAGAGCCATGATTACTGACTTTTTCGTTCATCAATTGAACAACCATGATGTGCAAGAGCTGTGGTTTCAACAAGACAGCGCAACATGTCACACAGCTCGTGCCACAATTGATGTATTGAAGGAAACATTTGTTAACCGCATAGTTTTACGTTTCGGACCCGTGAATTGACCTCCAAGATCGTGCGATTTAACACGCCGCTTGACTATTTTCTGTGGGGATATGTAAAGTCGCTAGTCTACGCTGATAGGCCCGAAACGATTGACCTCTTGGAGGACAACATTCGCTGCGTTATTGCCGATATACGGCCACAAATAGTGGAAAGTCGTCGAAATTGGACCTCCAGATTAGACTACGCCCGAGCCAGCTGTGGCGGTCATATGGCAGAAGTCATATTTAAATTATAATGCAAAAAGATTAGTTTTCGAATTAAGTAAATTGCATATCAATTAAAAAAATTCATCTTTGTTTTATTCCATTTCAAAGTTCTATACCTCTATAAAAAAACACCCCTTACAAGGTGGAAAAAAATTTGTCATCCGATGTTCGTTGGTTCTGATTTTGGATAAACTTTTAAACATATTTCTTTATCAAATCGTTGGTAGTTAAAATTTTTGTTAGCATTGTTTTGTGCTGCGTAAGAAAAATATAATATACTGAAGTGACTTGACCACATTGTGTAATCCTTAACTTTATTATTTTTACCCTAAATCAAAAATCTAGTAATTTTTCACCCCATTTTATATTAAAATTTCACATGAATTTCCAACTATTACAGCTTCTTTTAAATAAACACGCTACCGGATACATTTGAAACCCTCATTCAAATACACATTTTTATTGTGTAAATAAATACATAACAAGATCTTGTATAAGTTTTTTTTGCAGAAAAAATATCAAAATGCAAATCAGACAAATAATAGAAAATATAAAATGATATTTTTAAAAAGAAAAAATTTAATACAAGAAGAATAATTTTAAGTAAAAAAAAGTGAAAATATATTATTCACTTACCACAACTTTATGCCATCAATACAAACGAATATTCACCACAGCAAACAAACACATCCACACTTGTTTTCACTACTAAACACGCACACACGGAAACAATTACGCACACACTTAGCCAAAATGTTAATACATTTTGTATCTGAATGTGTCTATTTGTATTTTCATTAAATTAAATTTTTTTCAACTTTTCAAAATTCACCATTACTCACTGGTTTGAAATATTTTTTTTTGCAAATTATTTTCAGTATGAATACGGTCGCGTAACGGTTATAATCCCGCAAGCTTATCCTAACGACGCCGGAGTTTATGTGTTGACTGCCAAAAATTTGGCAGGTGAAGCGTATAGTTCGTGTAACGTAAACGTAAAAGGACGTCTGCCTAACGAGACATCCGATTCGGAAATGGCATCCGACATGGATGTAGAACCAATTAAGCCCTCAGTCCAATTGGCCTTGAAAGACATATCGATATTTGAGGGAAAACCAGTGCGTTTGGACTGTGTTATTGTGGGCCAACCAGAACCCGAGGTTATTTGGTATCACAACGACAGGCCCGTTAAAGAATCAGCCGAAGTGCAATTACTGTTTCAAGGTGACAAGTGTTCGTTGATCATACAAGAAGTATATCAAGAAGATGGTGGCAACTATAAGGTGGTCGCCATTAATTCAGCTGGCGAGGCCTCGAGTAGTTGCGATTTGAAAGTGACACCTTTAAATATAGCCGAACCGGCCACAAGAGCCCAATCGGAAAGGCAATCGTTGGCCAAAGAGTTGGAACCTAAATTTGAGAAATTCCTTAGTGATGTTTTAGTCGACGAGGGTGAAACTGTCGAACTGGAGGTAATAACAAGTGGTGATAAGCCCATGACTGCAAAATGGTATTTGACCAACAACGAATTGTCCAACAGCGATCGTTTTCTAATCGAATCTGATGCAGGTGGCGGTGCATTTAAATTGACCATTAAGAATGTGAATAATGATGACAAGGGTGTCTACACCGTCAAAGTGTTCAACAGTGCTGGTGATGCCAAATGTTTTTCAAATTTGATTGTAAAGTCTGTAAACGCACCTGAAGGTCAACGCTCGCAACAAGTGGAAATTGTTGAGCAGAAGACCTGTCCCGAATTCAAGGAATTGTTCAACGACAAAACTGCCAATGTGGATGATTTGGTGAAATTCGAGTGTATTGTTAAAGGTAAACCTACGCCAAAAGTCCATTGGTATTTTAATGATCAGCCGGTGCATGGTCACAATTTTCTGGTTTCCACTAGCGGTGATCGGGAAGTTTTGACCATACCAAAGGTTAACTCCGATACGGTAGGCAAAATAAGTTGTGTTGCCGAAAACGATATAGGAAAAGCCACATGTGTGGCATTTTTGGGTTTGGTAGGCTCCGGCCTAGAATGCATGCCAGCTGAGAGCAATATGCAAACCTTGACTCAAGAACACAACACCGATTCATCGCAAGTCACTATAAAACAACAAACATTCACCACCACCTCCACCTCACAAATCAATTCGTTTGAGGGCAATTTGCCTCAGACCGAAGTACACCACTCATCGGCTCATATAGATCAGTCATTGAAACAAATGGGTACTCAAAGACCCGAAATTAAAGAATCACATCATTATCAAGAATTACACAAATCAAAAGATATGTCTTCACCGCAAGTCCAACAAAACTCATTTGTACTTGTCCAATCGGCCTCGAATGGCTCCACTAGCGATGCCATCACAAATACCATTGTACCCGATTCGCCTACACGTACACGCCGCGAAATCGCGCCACGTTTCACTACGCCTCTAACGGGCCAAATAGTCGATCAGGGTGCTGATATTAGCATGGAGGCCATTTATGATGGTTTTCCTTCACCCGAAATTAAGGTCGATAAAAATGGTGACCAACTTTTTGATACCGAACGCCTGAAGATCACCAACAAGTGTAATCGTATCACCATCGATTTGAAAGATGTTAATGTTGGCGATGCAGGTCGTTATGCTGTAACAGCCAGCAATGCCATAGGCCAATCGACCAGTACAGCCGATTTAGTAGTCAAGAGTAAGTAGAAAATTCATTTAATTTAATTGACTTGAAACATGTTTGTGGCTTCGTTGAGTCTACAATATAAAAAAAAAGGAAAAAGATAATATTATACTTCTGTTTTATGAGTTTATTGTCTAAAAAAAATAAAATGATAGTTGATGATTAGTCATACTGTAAAATTGTTTGCAAAACTGTTAAAAAAGGGTTGTGTTTACTTAAATTTCTAAAAGTAGAAAACTTTTTAAAAAATAAAAATAAAACTCTAAAAAAAAGTCGAAAGAAGTATAAAAATACGTCATTTATTAAAAATTCTTAAAAAAAACAATTCAAAATTTTTCAAACTTTGAAAAATAGAATACAATATTTAAATATAAAAAAAAATTATTTAAATATATTTTTTTTTAATTCAAAATTCATAAACCATTTTGATAAGTGGTTTTTAAATCAAGGAATTCATTTTCGTTTTTTTTTAATTTTTCATAAATAAATCTACATATCGTTGGTCTCAGGTAGAAAGGCCCTAACTCACATAATTGCAATTTTACAGGAGAAGGTAAAAACATAATAGAAACTGTATATGGACAAATCCTGAATGACGAACGCTACATACGTACGCGTTTTCGGATTAAAATATAAACATTTTTCGGTCTTTCAAAAGAGATACCTTTAACATATAAGAGTTGTGTTTTGTGGGATTTTATTTGTATTTTCGAATGGCATAAAACATAATTTTGTTACAAGTATTTGTTGTAAAATAATTGATCACAAAGTTTCGTGACGCACGCTACAAAAAGTGGAAGTAACTTTTATACCCTGATATTTTTAGAGTGGTGTCTCTACTAGTTTTCGAGATATTAGAAAATATGAAGATGTATGTATTCATTGGCTTTGTCACAACACACTTTTTTTTAAAAAGTTGCTTAAGTTAGATAAAAACATAGGAAAAATGCGAAACAGAGCTTCCACTAGAAATGAATAAATGTATTTTATTATTTGTCCAACACCGATAATCCAATAACAATTGCAAAGGTTTTTAATGCAATTTTTGCAAGAACTCAAATCGTGACTTAAGCTACAGAAATTTTGGTTGGCAGACTGTTTCTTGGGGTTGCCCTTATATCAACATGTTAATTATAGCCTTTTCCTAAGGTGATAAGGGTACATATAAGTTTGTAATTTCTACAATATTTATTTGCGACCCCATAAAGTATATATATTCTGAATCCTTATAGATAGGGAAGTCGATTTAGCCATGTCCGTCTGTCCGTCTGTTGAAATCATTTTTTCTCAGCCCCCCGATGTCGAACGGACACGTTATTGGTATCAAACGATCAGAAAGTTTTCCGAAATTCTGCTATTGAAAATGACCAAAATCCGACAATTAACGAGATATACGCCAAAAAAAATTTTTTTATTTTTATTTTTACACAAAAATTATTAAAATGTATAAAGGTGGATTCACCCACTGAGAGTTTTCTGCAGCACGATTCACTCATTTTGAAAAATCTGTCCAGAAAATCAAAGCTACCACATTCATATATACATACGTAATCACCCGATTTAGCAACTAAATTCAACTTCGTATGAAAAAATGTAAACTAGTGGCAACTCAGTTCAATTTTGTCTAGACAAAAATTAAAATTAAACCAATTCAAACTGAGAGTTGTTCGGAAAAAACTGTTTGTCTCTCTCAATATAAAAAAAAAAAAATTTACGGACAAAAATTTTGGCTTGACACAATGAGTGAATCCACCTTAAGAAATTTCAAGAAAAAACATTTTTTTTTAACGCCCAAATAAAGCGCTCTTGTTATTTTTATTTTTATACAATTGCTTGTAAAACCGTTATTTTTAAAAATATTGCACTATTTTTTTGTAACGAGAATTATTTGTGTGAAATGTATTGAGATATCACTAAAAAAAGTCAATTTCTAGAAAAATTGCGAGTTAGGGCCTTTGTACCTAAGACCAACGATATGTATATTCGTTTGAATTTAGTTCTAAAATTAACGTAGGTGTTCTTTATAGTCAATTTTGATACGTTAAAAATGTTTACAAATTGCAAACTTAACTTAAATGTCCTACAAATAAATAATGAGTTATTTTTTTAATTTTAAAATTATCAGAAAGCAACGATTTAAAAGAAAAAAAATTATTATTTGTTTATATACAATATTATCCAATCCCTGCCGTCATGTCCTATCCCTGCAATTTATATTGACCATTCAGACGTTGTTCTTTCCTAATCTCTATAAATCTTTACAAATTGCAAAATATTTTACAAAATAGCATATAATAAATTTGATGCTAACATTTATCATTAGAATGCAAAAAATTAAATATCAAAAAAATTTGTTTACATGTGTACAAGCATTGTGTTTAATAGATGGGTTTTTTTTTCTCCCTTTTAAAATTATTTCATACACACATACATACATACATTTCAAAATAGTTTTGTTCGTTCGTAAATCAAAAAAAAAAAAATATTTTAATTTTTATAAAAACTTTTTGGCAAGATTTTTAATAAACGTAAACAAAAAATTATATTTGAAAAATGTTTTAACTATTTTTTTTGTTTTCCTTTTATTTGAAAACAAATGTCAATATATTTAACGTACACACACACACATATGTACATCACAATGATGTGGATGATGCTGTCATGATAATATTATTATTTGTTAGTGGCATGTGTCCCTGACCAAAAAATATATTTAAAGTATTTTTTTTTTAAAGAAAAATCAAAGAATAAAATAAAAGACAGGATAAGAAGATAGATGTACATACATACATAAATACATACATATGTATATACATGTACATGTGTAGGAGTTTTTTTAAAAGAATTGTTAGTAGATACACACATTGGCATCATATTTATATTTGAGACAAACATTTTTCGGTTTCCGTCCTCCTACTTCTCCTCTATTCAAGCACCTGTTAATATTTTTCCGACTTTCTGGAACAAAACTTATTAGGTGGGTGTATTTTTATTTCAAATTTAATTGACTTTTATATTTGTTCTATATTTTTAATGGTGGCCAATACAATAAATACAAAACACATTTAATTGTTAATACATACACACATACATACATCCATACATACATATGTATGTGTGAATTTTCTTTAAAGAATTGTGTGTAGACAATTGTGCTCTTCACATTCACTGGAAAACATTTAATAAAATAAATAGAACTTTTTAATTATATATTTTTTTAATTATTTTTAGGAATTCTTATTAAATAACATTTTTTGATTTATGTACTCGTATTTATTTGTATTAAAGGGAAAATAAATCTAAAAAACAATTTTTAATCAATGTTTTCTAAAAGCAAATCACTTTTAAAAAAATATCCTAAAAATGTATAAAATTAATCGCAGATGTTTACCAGATGCAGATAATAAATATTTCAAATTTGACTTTTGCATAAATAAATGTTCTTTATCAATCAATAAATGATTTATTTGTGTTGTTAAGCGAAAGGATATTTAAAGCAGGTCACGTTTATATATGAAAATTGGAAATTAATTGTTTCCTCATGTCAGATTTGAGACACATAATTTTTTAGAATAAACATTATTTATAGAATATGTTTAATATACAAACACAGAAAAAAACTAAAAAATTGTTTTAGTTACCAAAATGATTAAGCGAAGCAAAAAAAATTTCAAATTTGCGCCTCTCACCAAAATGATTATATGAATTACTTAAAATAATAAAAACTAAAAAATGTTGATTTTTTTCCAATTAACAGAATTTTAGATTTTAAATTAAAAAAAAATACTTTTAACAAATTGTTAATTAAATTAATCACAATGTTAATTGAAAAATTATCAATCAATGTTGCCTCGGAACAATGTCTCATATGATTGGATGGGTGGGTGGGTGTTGTGTTTAGTTACGTGGTAAGTGCCGCCTTTTTTAAATTTTTTTTTTGATTTCTTTCTCTGCCGTGATTCGAACCGGGGTACTTCGGTTTAAAAGTTCGACGCTCTAACCACTACACCATGCCACCGACTAAAATATAAAAAGCAATATCAGTTTTTAATATTTTAAAACTTTAATGGTAAAAAAAACTAATATTTTTAATAAAAGCTGACCTCACTTAAGACAGTTAATTGAATGAATTAATTATTTAATTAAATATAATTTTTTTACAAATAAAGAACCTAATTGAACAAAAAAAATTAAGAAATATTAAAATTGTTAATTAAATAATTAATCGAATTAATTAAAACCGTAATTAAATTTAATCCTGAATTTTAATAACGATATTTTTTGCTGTGTACGTTTAATTTCAATTTAATTTCTTTTTGTAAGTTTTAGATTTATAAGTGATATACGATCAAGTTATCTGTAAAAATAAAAAAAAAATCATTACAATCTAGAAAACTGTATGGTGATTATTATAAGATTTATATTTTACAGTAACACAATATTCTCAAGCCGCCCATTTTTTTTATATGCTCTAATTATATTTAATTAATTAGAGCATTTCACTATATGGCTCGACTATGGACACTCTCTGTAAAGTAACTTATATACAGAATAAAGATTAAAGCTTTTGCAGCTTTCAGATATGTTATATAATAAATATTTATTATATTTAAGAGAAATCACGCCTAATACTGCACTTTTGCCAAATCTTAACTTAACAATTTATTGAAATTGTATGGTTGTTTTTAAATTTATTAAACTCTACTTTTTCAAAAGTTTTTAGATAAATCATAAATGTAATTATATATGAGTTGCTACGATCATTGTTTTGATCCCGCCCGTTTTTTAAATAGAAACGTTCATTATTTGAGCCGTTTATTTTGAAAGTGGCATAAGTCACTTTTTCAAAAAAATCGAGTTAATGGCAACACTAAATACAATTGAACGGTATCTTCTCATTTTTAAAAAAAATCTCGACTTAAAAAAAAGTGACTTATGCCACTTTCAAAATAAACGGCTCATTTAACAAAGGGCGTTAGGCCTAACACGGTGATACCGTTTTAACCATTCGCTAGAAAAATATTAAATAATAATTTCTTTATATGAGAGGTGTCATGCCCACTGTTTGATCTCACTCTTTTGCAGGAGAAGTATGAAGGACTTAATAAAAAAAAAACTAGGACGAATCGCTTTAAATATGCGATAACAATTATTTGTTTTCATTTACCATTTTTTTTCTTCTAGATTTTGGGGATTATAAACAAAGCAAATTATGAACAGTTTAACTCTCTCTGTAACAAAGATCCTAAAACCACATTTGTAGATACTTAGTATGACATAAACTTTGTATTACAGCTGCCACGTCCTATATTCTATAATTTTCACAAATTGTTGCGTAACAACAAAAATTTGTATTAGGGTTTCTTAGATTTCGTTTCAAGAATCACATTGTTATCGATATAGTGTGTGAACAGTCATACACTCGCTGTAGTTACTACCTAAAATACTTTTGCAATAAAGTGCAGAATCAGCACAAGTAAACAAACGAACATAATGGTTGCTTATATCTGAGAAATTTACTTTTAACCTATTTTTGGCATATGCAACAATAACATACATTTCTATCACTATGCCAATATAAATTTAACGATTATTGTAAAAATGCTGACGACAACTAATAATTTGCATAAAATTGTGGTATAAAGCTGGTAGAATTTATGAATAAAATTAGAGTTGATCTAATCTTACTACAAGTAGTTTCAATTATCAAAAGGGCATTTTAATGAATAACATTGGAATCGGCTTAGTACTTAAACTACTACATCTTTTATCGGTATAAACAAAACAAATACATGTAAAATATAATATGGAGAGTGCCACGCCCAATTTTTGATTTTAACTAGTTTTGGCGTGACAACACACTTTATTAGCAAAAATTACTTAAACCAAATATCAAGATTATCATTAACAACATTCATCAGGTACAAGAATTAATATTGACTTTATACTAAAGCTGCCACGCCCACTTTTTCGATTTTACAATTTTTTTCAATAACAAAGAATTTAAAGATTGTTTTTATCCTGAAATAGCTTTTGCTTTGTATGAAAGGTGTCCGTTTTCCATTACGATAATATTTTGCATTGCCTTATACACTGGCTACAAAGATACAGACTTAAATTAATTTTAGAGATTCTGATACAAACCTTTAGGGCACTTTTACAGGCTACCAGATTCGCAATAATAAAAATTTACATTTCAAATAAATTAAATATTTTTTTTTTTTGAAATTATGTTATATTTATATGAAATTTATTTTTAAAGTCAAATCAAGCATTTCCCAAAAAAACTTCCCATTAAACTTTTTTATTATTTACACTGACTACTGATTCAATAAAGTTAAAAATATTAAATTAAACGTACTACATCCGTATTGAACTTAAAATATATATAAAACACGCCTTAAGAAGCTTCTTCGAAATAAACTTTAAAGAAAAATTTTGTTGTACAAACAATTAAGCTTTAATCCGCAAGATCTTCTAAAGAATCGAATTTTCTCTTACAGAATTGTTTAGAAATCTTTTTTAATCCATTTAATTTTTTGTTTTTTCAGAAACAATTTTCCCTCCTGTCTTCGGTAGACGTTTACAAGCCCAAGTTGTTAAAAAGGGTGAAAAAATAATAATGGAGGTAGAAGTTACTGGTTTGCCCGAACCCACCGTAGAGTGGATGAAAGATGAGAAAACTTTAGGCGAATCAGATTTGTCAACACATCGACTACTAACACAAGGCAATACGCACAAATTGATTATCGAAAAGGGTAAGTGGGATCTTTTTCAAATAATAAATTTCTCTTTTAATATATTTTTTGCACACAGGACAAGTAAGCGATTCTGGCAAATACATGGTTAAGGCCACCAACGCTGGTGGCGAGGCCAAAAGTATTGCCGATTGCGCTATCTTGGAACCGTCACCCGAACGTATGCAAGAAGTTGTCAAAACCATTGTTTATGAGACGCCCAGTGAATTTAAATCCGAAGTAAGTTTGCATGTGAATATTAGAAAATGATTAATCCTAACATGAGATTGGTTTATTTGAAACAAAAATATATTTAAAAAGATTTCGAAGACAAAATATTTATTTTTCAATTATTTTTATTATCCATGAGTTTATTCATCCCTCCTCCTTTTTTTAATTTTAAATGCATTTGTATTTATTTATTTTAAGTTTAGTTATTTTATTTTTGTATTTATTTTTTATTATTACATACATATACTTGAAAATTGTAATAAATTTTAATATATTTACCCACCATTCTTTTTTTCTTAAATAAAATCTTATTTGTACATTTTTTTTTATTTTCATAATTAAAAAACCACGCGGCTTGTTCAATCAAAAAAAAAAAATTAAACAACCATTTTTGAACTCTTTCAATGCAAAATTAAACGCTTAAATTGTTTATTAAAATTAAATTTGGGAACTTACAAAAAATGCCCCCTTTAATATTTTAAAATGCTTCATCTTTGTTCGATAAAACAAACAAAAATAATTTATTTCTACAACAAAAAAATAAAAAATAAAATGTGTGATTGTTTTGTGATTGTCCTTGAACTACTTACAACTGCTGTCAACTGCTATCAATTACCACAACTACAAACACAACAATTACTACAAAACACTTTATAGACGCTTGCCAAAGAACCACAGTCTTTCGAAACCAAACAAACTGAAACAACCACTTCCAACGATTTGCATGGCTTATCTGAGTCAAAGATCATAACTGAGCATCGTTGCACTACTGAGGCAACCATGCGTCTAGAGCACAAATCCGCCCACTTAGATTTGCCCGAATTACAACAACGTCCGCCCAAGACATTTCCAGCACAAAGTGAGGTCACACACTTACCGCAACCTCTAACAGCAACTACTACCAATCAGAACACTACTAGCGATACCGCCACCACTAACCAGGATGTAACCGATTTTAGTCATCAATTGGAAGAATTAAAATCACTTTCATCCAATTTCGAAAATATGAAAACCAAAATTGGTGACACTCAAACCCCACCACTAGTACCACCAAAACCTTGCCCACCAATGTCTGCTAATATTGTACCTCAGTCAAATGAAAGCTTTAACACAATGTCTTCTAATACTGCCGAAAATATATCCTCTTCCTTTGAGTACTTTAAGAAAATTGATGACGTTATTAAGGAACAGCCAATAGAAAGAAACTATCAAAAGTTCGAGGCGAAACCCCAGAAAGTGGACAGCCAGAGACCCTCTTTGAATTTAGAGGAAGAGTTGAAAAACTTAAATCTAGTTCCAGGTGCTCCACCTGAAATTTGCTTTACATCTGGCGGGGAGAGGTCAAACAAACCGAATATCAATGAAAAAATCCAACAACTAGAAGAAAGAAAATTGTCTGATAAAGAGCCTCCTCGAGGCGGTGTTTCCGTCTTTCCGCCACCAGCAAATCCCACTAAAGCTGCAAGCATAGCACCTTTGGCTTCGGAAATTTATAGTCATGATACTACTCTGATGAAATCGGTAAAAATGGAATTTGGACAACCCATTATGAGACCTGCCGCTGTTCTACCCACAATGGCTCAACAGTTCAATCGATCACCTTCGCCCAAGCCATCGGCTGAGGGTTTGGCCATGTCTAAACTGTGGACTCCTAACCATGTAAGTGGCTATGAAAGTTGCACCAGTGACTTTGAACAACAAAATGAAATGAAACCACAAAAGTATGAGATAAGAGAAATAAAAATACAAAAATTGCCCACACCTACACAGGAGCTAAGTGCCCCCTTTCTTGTTAAGCAGGCCGCACAATTCATACCGGTAACAGGTAAACCCAGAGCTAAAACTCCAATTGATGCCATAGAACTAAGGCCAGGAACACCGCCGAAAATTTATTTTGCCGGCCAGCCGGAACAGCGTCGGCAATCTTTAGTGGAGACCATGGAAAAAACCATAGAGCAAAATCTTATTAGAGGCGGACCTTCGAAGGTCTTGCCATACTCAGTGCCTACCATAACTCCTTCAGCGGCCAGTTTTAGACACAACTATAAACCACCTCCTCCTGTGGTACCTCCTAAATTACAAATTCCTCGAGGTGAATACTATGAAAGTGATTATGAAAGCGATCGTTGGAAGTTTAGTGGCAGTGAATCGGATGAAAACTCTTTTCGTCAACCACTCAAACTTCATCAAGAGCCACTTAAAACAAATGGCTATGCTGCTGACACCGAAGAAATAAATTTTTCTAAAATGCAATCATCCATGATGGAAAAGAAATCCTCATCCTATTTTGAAAGTTCTTCTGCCACCACCAATGGTCCCAGCCCCAGCTTGGTAAGACAACCACCTGCCCAGCTCTATTATTCCTCATCGAATGCCAGCCATCATAATGGTCCCGACAAACAGGAATCCTTTGCTTCCCAAGAAAATAAATACCATCATGAGGATAAGGTTCGCTTAGTTAAAACAACAATAACGAATAAACAGAAAATGCAATCCTTATATGTATATGTTTGCTTTAAATTATGAAAAGTAGTACTAAAACTGTTTGCTGTTTTGCTCTTTTAATTAAAAAAGCTTTCCAAGCTTTTGTTGTAAATTTTGTATTTAAACAATTGTATAGTTTGTTCCTAGTTCTTAATTTATGAATTGTCAATGTTGTAAAAGAGCCGTGTTAAAATTTTCATTATGTAAACACATCTGCAATGATCCTTTAAATTATTACTAATTTCCATCTATTTCATAGAGCATTTTTTAACACCTTATAACGCCTACTTACTCAAATTGTCATTATTATTAAATGTAAAATTGTCTTAGTTTTTAAATTATTTTAAATTTTTGTATGTTTATTTAATAAACTTGAGGTTCTAGAGTTGCAATGTAGTGGGTATGGGTCATATAAACGAACACAAGCTAAAAAATACAATAGAGACATTAAAACCCAAAAAAGATTCATACATCTTATTACATAGAATAATACCGTGTTCTCTTCTAAATAAATCACTAGTAGGTGAAAGAGTTATTATTAAGCTTTTAAAAGTACAATTCGGAAGTAAAATCGAGAGAACGTTTTGTTCCAACTAAAGCTGGAGTTCTTAAAAATTAGTGGATTTTTTCCTACTGAAAAAGCGTGAAAATTATTATTTACTTTAACTTTAACAAAAACAATTTTAATAAAGTCAAAATGTCCTTATTTTTCTTAATACCCACCACAAGCAATCTAGTTCTTAGATTAAATAACCAAGCTTTGATTAGATCTTTTAAATCTCCTTCAAGGCATGTATGTATGTTCAAGCTGTTTAGTTTATGTTAATCTTAAATGTTAAACAAATGTTTTTGGCAGCCACTAATATTTTAAACTACAACCTTTAAGCCTTGTTTGTTTCATACTTCTCTCCAATAAATTTTAAAAACTAATTTCATAATTGTTTTTACACTCCACACAGGATTATAAAATAACATCGATGACCAAGAATGTCGCCTACAATATGTCTTCGTCCACAACGTCTGGACCCAAATTCCAGTCGTCGACAGCTATCAAAGCTCCAGTAGCGTTTAGTCCCATAGCAGTGCAACGAAAAACTCCTGCTGAATTTAGTGATTACAGCAGTGAAATAGACGAACGTTTTCGTTCCGTTTCACGCAACTGTGAATCTGAAAATGAGCTAAGAGGTTATCGTGTAGTCTTTCCCCCCACGCCGGTGCCTAAGTTAAATGGTCACAAGTCGCCCGTTGTAGTGGTAACACCTTCACCAATGGAATTTGAATCAATACCAATGAAACCTAAATTTGAACCGATTAGAAAAGAGCTCAGGCATGAAGTTAAAACTGAGACTAGCAAACAGCAGCAATTTAATAGTTACAAGCAACAGCAACAGATGCAACAAAACCAACAGGTTTTCAAACCTAAACCGGTGGCGGCAAAATTCTTGGCTGCGGCTCAACAGCAAGCAACACCACCACAACCCCAATTTAGGCCACAACCGCAATATCAGCAACCAGCCTTTAGTGCCCAGCCGGTCATGTATTACCATGCCATAGCAGGAACTCCATTGCATACGGCCAAGATGGCCACGGAGACCAATAATGTTATGCAAATGAAGGAATCCTCGGAAACTTGTCAACGTGTAGTGAATATGCAGCAAACCAAAAGGGTAATACATTTTGATTCCCAAAAAGAGCAGTCATCAAAACAGCTCAATAATTATGGCCAGCCCAAACAACAAGCGCCTCCCCTACAACCCTTCCCCTACAGTCCTACACCATCGCCACGCTGCACCCCAGCAAGCCAGCGTGTACAACCACCACCTACACCCAATAAATTTATACCAGGCGACTTTAGAGAGTCCGATTATGATAGCGAAATCGAAAATGCTAAAATGGCTCCGCTTTGGACGCCAATAGGCGAACAAGGTCCTTTACGTTTTCGCCATGTAGAGCCACCACGTCCAGGCCGCTCCTGTAGTCTACCACGTACTTACGAGCGTGTGCTTTCGCCCATGGACTTTGATCACGGACCCCAAATGCCCTCAAAAATACAAGTCGATGTCAATACTTTGCGCCAGCAGCGCGGCAATAGTGTCAATCCTCGTACTCAATCTTTAAGTCGTCATTCGACTATGCGCTCGAATCAACACAACTATCAATCTACGCTGTATGAACAAGAACAGCAAAACTTTTCACGTGATGACATGAATCTCAAAGTGGGTTCACCACCCCGTTATGGTTATATACAATCTCAGGTGGAGGAGCAGGGTAAAAATATGAGTTCTACATTTATGCAAAAATCTCACAAATTTGTAGAAGATGTTAAGGAAGATCTACAGAAGATTACCAAAACGTCTTTGGTTAATGGTTCCTCCACAGAGCCCCGAGTTATGGCGCACAGTTTTAGACCTAATTTCAAGAGAGCACCCAGTGAGGGAGACAACAAGCCTCAGGCATATCGCGATGAGTCTAGAGTATCACAATATGGTAAGTTTAAGAACAAGACCAAGAACAGCTTAGGAGTAACAGAGTTTAATTTTTTTGTTCAACGTCTTCTTTAAAAATTACGTGTCTTCTATTTAAAACTGATCAAATTTAAGTTATTTAAAGTTTGCTTGTTATTTATATTATAATTTTTTTATCTCCTTACTTAACCCCTTAATTTTATTTTGCACCTATTTTTCATAATTTTATTCTTAAGTTTAAATTTCTTTTTAATCAGTGTCTTCCTTTGTCCTTTTCCCCCCTTTGAAAAAATGTTTGTATTAAATGCAGGTACAAAATGTGTTGATCCCAATACTGGTTTAATTTATTTTAAATATGATTTCGGTTATGAATTTGGTATACTATTTCCGGGTGAAGGCCATAAATTTGTGGCCAATAAATGGAATAGCTCTCAGTCATCATTGCCCACGACGACTACCACGCAACAGTTTAAGCAAACGGGTCGTATGTCACCTTATCCGCTACCAGGTGGTCGCGACTTGATTATACCTGTACGTCATGAACGTTCCTTGACCCCAGCACCGAATCCATACTATGGCAATAAGTCGGTGGGTAGCGATAACTATTTTTCAGATATTGAAAGTAACAAATACTCTAGAGGTTGTCCATCGTATAAGACGATCTCGTCGAATGCATCTTCATTTGCCACGAATAGACTTAAGAAACGTTACAGTCTACCCAATACACAAGAGATCGATGTAAATATCGATTGTCTTCACAGTAATGGTTCACTACACAATTTACATCGTTTATCTTACCCAGGTGGGTTAATGTCGATAGCAAAATGCCAGCGAATATCGAAGACTTAAAAATGTATTTGGCTATATTATTAAAAATTAGATGTTGTGATTTGATGTTGTGTTAAAAATAATTAGAATATTGTTAAGGCTTAATAAAGCTTTCTTAGAAATAATTTCTCATTGTTTAATAGAAAAAAAACATCGTTGTTTACATTATGCGGCAGCAAATTTGCTTCCCTGTTCGCTTTTTAAA
The DNA here is from genome assembly GCA_003055125.1 of Paykullia maculata. Classification (NCBI taxonomy): domain Eukaryota; kingdom Metazoa; phylum Arthropoda; class Insecta; order Diptera; family Rhinophoridae; genus Paykullia; species Paykullia maculata. Next base: position 20,791 of record NDXZ01029476.1, read on the forward strand.
TTCTCAAAATGCTATTTTGTTTGATTGTGAACTTCATAGTAAATTTTGTCCCTTTCACTTATCAAACATTACCATTAAATACTCTCAACATATATTCATTGCAAATTTTCCATAACAAGTTCCCTTGGGATTATCTCACAATACGATTTGTAGTTGTTGTAAAATTGAGTTTAACACTGTCAGAAAATAATTCATTCTCACATTTACAAACTTTCATTTACATCTGACTTAATCTGAGTAAAAAAATTTCAGCATGAATTGTCATACAAATGTTAATGTTTAGAGCAACATGTTAAGATTCATCAAAAGCGTAACGGGCATGACATTGCAACATGTTGTTGGCACGAAAACTAGATTTATTAAGCTTTTTAGATCTTTTCGGAGAATATTAGGTTTTCTTTGTTCTTTTTTAGGATTTTGTGACCTATTTATGTACAAAAAGCACATTATAAATTTTATATAAATAAATTTAAAAAAATTTTGCGTTTCTATAAGTCGGAATCGCTCATAAAGAAAGATTTAATTAAAAATGTTCTATAAAGAAATAGTTCAATTATTATTTAATTAAAATCTTTGAAAAAAAGAAGAATTAACGTTTTGCCTACAAAACTAAAATTGTATAGAAATACTTTAATGGATATACATATATCTATAAAAAAATTTTTATTGAAAATATTCTTAAAATTTTAATTTTTAAAATAAATGGAAAAAAAATAACAAAAATTTACATCAACAAATAGAAAACTTTTTTTAAAATTTGTTTATTGACTGAGATTTTTCCAAATGATTTCGGCATTAAAAAATATTTTAATTAAAAATTAGGTGTTTTTTTTTTTGAACTGCAAAAGGTTAATTTATATAAAATCCAAAACAATTTTAAATAGAGAATTTGTTAAAAAAATTTCAAAATTAAGAGAAAACGTTCTGAAAACTAGAAAATATACTTAGGCCCGTTATAATAACTTGCCTTTAAAGTTCCTGTTAGGAAACGGTAACTTAAGCTAACGTGAGGAACAAATTTTATAATTTTAAAATTATCTCAATATTGGTATCTGTTTACCAAAGACTACAACCTTTTACATACAAAGCAGCAGGGTTGAATAGTTGGAAAAGAAAAAGTGGCACCTTTATCTAGTACATACAACCTTAATATAACAAACCTTATCTTAAAAGTTAAAGGTAAAAAGAACTTCCCTTTAGGTTATCATTCACTTTTAGATTAAACTGTAGTTGTAATATTGAAAAACTAGTTATCTGTCCGATAACATTCTTACTTTAGCTATTGGTGGGTTGTAATAATGGCCCTGAATTAAAGGTTTATACAAAATAAATATATAAAAATGTATCTAAAAAATTCATTAAACATTTCAATTAATTATAAACTTATCTATTATGTAACTTGCAGTTTATTGCAAAACAGAATATGGTGATTTTTAGTCGCCTATATTCATATTTCCTACCACTTGTTGAGTGAGAACGAAATCACCACCAACACTAAAATACCGATCAAAGAATGCTGATGGTTTCGTAGCTGGTTTCGAAAATGCATTCAATTCGGCTAGTGTAGGGAAACTTACTTTTTCAGTATATTACTAAATTATCACAAACAAAAATTA
>NDXZ01029481.1:0-16017 GCA_003055125.1 Paykullia maculata
GAAATTTCATTTGTCTTTAAAAGCCGATAATTTCCTTAAGGTAACATAAGCAAATTACTATTGGTGAATAATAAAGTTGTGCCAAATAATGTAATATTTTTTATAAATAATCTTTTACAATCTTTTACAAAAAATGATCAAAGATCTCCTGCACTAGAAAAAAGTGGCTTCACAATAGGTGCATTGAAAACATTTCGGTTCGCCGCAAATTAAAGAAGATATTTCAATAGTCGCCTGTTGGGCGGCACTGCGGCGTCCTCGTCCCATCCTTATTTGCTAAAATATAAGGGGCGACATATGGTTCTCTCCTCCAGGATGTAAGAAACTGCTTTGACCTCTTTAGAAGCTGCCTCCTCCATTACCTCCATGGTTGTATCGTCATCCTTAATTAAAGCGGGCTTACCCGCCACCAGCAAATCGCTGGTCATCCCATCTTGTGTATTTGTATCTGTTAAACAATCTGAAGATGAGGAAGAACTAGAGCTAGAATCATCGGAATCGGATTCATTATTTACCTCCTCATTTTCTTGCACTTTGTCAGATCCTCCCTCCTTGGGAGCTACCATTTATAAAATGCCACACAAAAAGACACCTTGCCCTGTCTTAATGAATAACAAAAGAATTCCAGTTTTTATTTTTTTATTATACTTTTCAGAGCCGATCGGCTTGTTTCTCTGATGAGCAGCTGGTTGTCAAAATATCAATACAGCGGTTGATTTTATTTTAGTGCTGCCGAGCTTAATGTTGTTATTCAAAAATGTTTTGTGTAATTTTACTTTAACGTGATTTGACCACTAATTTTGCATGTTTCAACATGTTTATGCTGTTTCACACTCATCAAGTCAAGTCTCATCAAGTCTGAGTTTTTTAGCAGAGAGAAGACAGATCGGAAAAGTATACCGTATTGGTAAATTTTATTTTTATTTTCTTCTATCTACATGAAGTTGGCAGTAGATTGATAATTGAATGAATATTTGATGAACAATTTTTTTGAGCAAGTTCAAGAGAAAATTGAAAAAAGAATTGAAAACTTGATGAGTGTGAAACAGCACTTTATATAGGCATAAATTAAAGTTAATTCAGTTGGTAAATAATTTGTTCATCAATAATTTCAAAATTATGGAAGTGGTTTCAAGGCGTATTTCTATAATTTAAAAATTGTAGGAGGTTGGTTTCTTTTAACCAAAGACTAAAACCTTTTTCACAATAAGTGGAAGCTTTAAAAAGTTGAAGAGGTGCCACCTTTATCTAGTAATGAAAACCTTAATTTAATAAATCGTACGTTAAAAGACAATCCTAACTTTAGCTTAAAGTAAATAACCAAAGCTTATTTATCAGTTCGATATCAGCCTCACTTTTACTTTTAGTAAATGGGCCTTAGTATATTAAATAAATATTTTGTTATCACTTAAAAAATTAGCTTATAATAATCAAAGATAAAGATAAAATTAAAACTATAAATTTTTTAGATCAAACAATGTTTTATTTATTGAATAACTCGAAACAAATGTTTAAACAAATTTAGTGTGTGCAAAACTGTATATAAATATGTAAATTCCTAAGTATGTAATAATTTTAATGTTATGTTCCTTTTTGAAGTTTTTGTTCATCTCTTTTTTTTTATTTTTTGTGCAACATATTTTTGTTTTTATAAGAAATCAGTGTATTCAAATGAATCTGTATTTGTTTGTTTGTACAAGAAAAATTTAAAAAAATAGGTCATTTTTCCTTGTTCTGTATTTTGATTAAAAAAATATGGTCACCGTATGTATACCTATAGGTATACATATATAGTGAAGGGTTTTTATTTGTATGTGTGTATATACATACATATTTACATATGGGCTTATCCTGCGTAACGCACCTACACTCATACGCGTTATTAGATTAAAATGTAAAAATGTTTGTCTTTTAAAAGGAGGATTTTATTTGTACTTTCGAATGGCATAAAACATATTTTTTGTATTTGTTGTGAAATAATTAATCACAAAGTTTCGTTACGCACGCTACAAAAAGTGGAAGTAACATTTAAGTTGGAGTGTGTTTTCGTAATTTTTAGCGAATTTTGCAGAATAAAGCATATATAGGAGAAATCTAAAATAACTTAATTGGAGGCAAAAAAAATTTGTAGTTTTTTATTAACAGCCGTGAACCATTTGTGACGCACGCTACATTTTTCCACTAGAGTAATTCCATGTTTTTTTTACCAGATGGTTTCCGATTTTGATAAAATTTTGTGAATGTATGTAGTAATGCACGTCTATACTGAAAACGGTTTTATATTTTTTAATTTTGATAAACAATGGCAACCCTGTAGCTTTGACTTATTAAAAAATATTGCTGTGGAGCCTTCATTTAAAATGTCATAACATTTGTTGTGTTTAAGATTTAAAAAAAATTATTTTTTATTAGAGTTGGCAAGATGTCAAGAGTTAATAAATTTAATTAAAAAAATTTTTTTTTGTAAATAAAAAATAATTAAAAAAAAATTTTTTTTAATCATTTAAAAAATATATATATTTCCAAATTTTTTAATAACTTTTATACAAAAAGCTATTTATATGGTCTAAGTACCCTGATATTTTCAAAATGGTGTTTACTAGTTTTCGAGATATTAAAAAATATGAAGATGCATGTTTTTATTACTTCGTCATACAAAATTCATTGGCTTCGTCACAATACACTTTTTTTTAAAAAGTTGCCAAAGTTAGATGGGAACATAGGAAAATGCGAAACAGAGCTTCCAGTTGAAATGAATGTATTTTTGTATACCTAAATGTTATTTTTAACTCTGTAATTTTCCTAAAACCGATAATCCAATAACAATTGCAAAGGTTTTTAATGCAATTTTTGAAAGAACTCAAATCGTTGCGCACGCTACAGAAATTAATATGCTAATATATATATATATTTTTTTTATTGTGAAAGTTTTAATTTTTTATTTGCTTAAAAGCAGAATATAAACTTGATTTAAAAATATTATAAAACTTATGGAAAATCCAAAATTGATTTCTTGTAACCCCCCTAATGTAGGTACATACATATGTATATAGTTTTGTCATTACGTTTATAATTTCCACAATATTATTTTAATATTCAAAGCATTATGCATAAGGGAAACATTATTTATGGAGAAAACAATTAAGCAATTTCTGTGTATTTGTTTATTTTGTTTAGCTCCCAGATGAATCTTATATGTGCATACCTGCATACATATATACATATGTACTTTATAATTGCACATGTATTGTTCACATTTTTAAAGTGTTTGGCAAAACCCGCAAAACATATTTGTTTACTTAAAACTATAAAACTACTGAAGCAAGAAGTTTCAATAACTTATGGACTGACGTGTCCTTTCGGCTTATTTAGAACGAAAAAAACTTATATAAATAGAGAAAGTTTTTTAGACAAAATCATGAAGTTCTTAAAGTTTTTTAAAAGTATTTAATGCTGCTTAAGAAAATAAAAATAAATATTTTTATTTTCATTTTGGCTCTATCAACTATTGTAAGTAAAATTCCTTTAAATTTTGAGATACATATTTAAATAATTCTGTTGCAGACTTTCGCCGAAAAATGGACCCGTATATCAGATGATGAATATAACAAGATTCTTAAAATATGCAACAAGTATACAAATAAGTATTCCCGTTCATATTGTTTTGCTAGGAGTCTCGAAATATATACTCCCCGCGACGGTTTCCATGTCAATCGTTATGTTAAACAATATTCATCCGATAAGTTTGAAAAGAGGTTGCTTCGGAAATGGGTTAAAAAATGCATTAATAAAAGCAAAACTCATAAAAAAACTGATAAAGTTTTTGTTCATACTATTATGGGCTGTGTGGATGAATTGCTTTTTGCAGATCGGCGAATTTCATTAGGAAAAGATGTAAGTATCCTAGTATTATTAAAATATTTAAAATATTGTTAGAAAATTCTTTTGCAGGCTTTAGTTGACATAAAAAAGAAATGCCTGAATCATGACAGGAATACCAGATTATATTGTATTGCTGTGGAACTCAAAATTTATATTCCCGACATTGGTTTCAATGTCAATTATTTTGCCAAAATTTTTTTTAAGCATGACGTGGAAAAGGAGATTTTTCGAAAATTTATTAAAAGTTGCACCAATAAGCACAAACGTTATAAAAAATCGGAAGAAATTTTTGTTGTTTCTTCTATGAACTGTTCAATAAATCGGATTAAATCATACCGGCAATCCTCAACAAAAGAAGTAAAAAAAGTATAAAAACAAATTAAATTAAAAATCCGTAGGACAAAACAAAAATGTTTTAAATTTGAAATATTTTCAATTCGTTTAACTTGGAGATTCTGGAATTATTATTTGTTTTCAACTAAGCCATTTTAAGCCGAATAATTTGAAAATTTCATAAGATACAAATGTATGTTAATTACAAGTTCAAAATTTTCAAATATGGTTTAATTTTCTTTATAAAAACTTAATAAATTACAACAAAAAGAATTAAAATTGGTTAAATGTTAATTCTTTTTATATATTTTTTTTAATAAAGACAAAAAGTCATATACATACATACTTACATATAAATATATACATATTATTATTATTATCCTACGAAGGCCTAAAGCACCACGACCCTTAAAATTTTTTATGCAACCTCTTGTTTCACCCAGACAGGTGTAGGCTCTAAATGAATACATTTGTCCCCATATATTTCCTTCGGGGTCATAAACGGCCCATATACATATATACTTATATACTTTATGGGGTCGCAGATAAATATTGTAGAAATTACAAACGGAATGACAAGCTTTTATTTACCCTTGAAGGGTATCACAAATTAATAAAGTATCTTTTAACAAATAACACCAACATGACCCCCGAAAATTTAACTTAAACCATCTATGAATCACTTACAAATACATATAAGCAGTTGTTAAGTCGCTTAATTCTTGCTAACAAGTGTTTAAATATGACCTAAATGATATCAAATACGTCAATAACATTTATCACCAGTTACTGCCTAAATTAACAAACACGTAAAAGTTGTATAATTTTTAAAAATAGAAATTAGTTAAAGAGTTCTATAGAGAAAAATAGTACGATTAACCCTAAAGAGTTAACGTTATTTTTTGTACGTTAAAGATAATAATACAACTGAAAGACGCATATGCTTTTTCATATCCTTTTAGCTCAAATCAAATAAATATATTTTTGATATATTTTTTTATTGAGATTTTTTCAATTTCAAAGTGGTTTTAATTTAAAATGACAATGAAACCAATAAGAAACAGTAAAATAAAAGAGGCATACGTCTAGCAAACGTAAGCTTATCTTTCTAGGGTTAAAAAAAAAACAAAGCAAACAAGTGATAAGAAACCTTAAAGCAAGTAGATACTATTGCACTGCAAGTTTTATAGATATATTTTTTTTAACTATAGAAAAGAATGCTGTGTTCGACAGTAGCAAATTTTTTAAAATTTCCACTAACTACATTCATACAACGGCCCATTGTGTAAATAAAACAAGTGAAAGTACTATATTTGGCGGTGCAAAATATTTAATACCCCTTACCAACGTGTAGATTAGAAACATGATGTGGTTAACTGAAATGTTTTAGCTTTTAATATTTTTTTTTATATGTCAGAAACTTGTTTTCTCTTTTTATTAAAAAAAATTATTATTATTTTTTTTCGAGTTTCGCGTATTTTTTATTAAAAAAATCTAACAAGATATTTGCAAAAATAGAAATAAATTACAAGCCTTCCCAACTTTCTAAAATACTTTTCTATACCAAACATTTTAAGCTCTAAGCAAGGTTTATGCATTTAAAAAATGCATACCGTCTTATCTTTAAACTTTGTCAATAATTAAATTTAGATAAAAATAAAAATGTTCTTTAAAATAAAAGAAAAAAGTGTAAGTATTTTGGTTACTTCTTCTCTCATCTTATTAGGTTAATCGGGAGTTAGAATTGTGAACCGAAAATACTTTTTTTAATGAGTGGATATGTTCCTTATTTGGAAGCAAAACTTAAAAAAATTTTTCACAATTTAAAACTTAAACTAAACGAAGATGGATCAATGATAAAAGAGACATTTCAAAACAATAAAAAATGGTTAGAAGGAGCTTTGATATACCTTTGAAAAAGAATTAAATTTGCATGCTGCGTAAATAGAATTAAGAAAAACGGAAGAACGGGATACATTAAATATGCACAAAGAAATTGTCACTACACCAACTCGAGCAACTAAATATGGAAATGCGTATTAACAAAAAAGGTCGTCAAAAGATAAACTGAACTGAACTGTTGCAGTAAAATAAGCCGTGCAAATATATGTATGTACATAGAAACAGATCTGATCCGAGAACAATACAAATTTATGAGAAGGACTAAGAAAAATCTTTTTTCGAGTTATAGTCTTCTACAAAAGAATAAAAAAAGAGTTACCCGCTATCGCAAGCATGCACAATAAGAAGCAATAGCGCTGAAGCTTAACTGCAGCATTTGGTGGATCCTAGTTTAGAGAACCTAGAAGAGGTACTGATAACATGTTACATATCTCAGCAATCCCAATATAAATAAAAGTTTGACCATAATGTTAATTCAACATCAAACATATGTATTTTAAAGTTGTTTCGTACCTCTTAAATTGGTATGTGGTAAAAATATGGAAAAAACCATATGAGAAAATGTAACTGTATCATCCTACCGTGTTTGTTGGCTTTAAAGATTTAGTTTTGTAAGAAAAAAAAAGAACAGATGTCACACAGTAAGTTCTTTTATTCCAATTAAGGTTGATTTAAGTCGAAAAAAGTTATTGCTAAACACAAATTCATCAAAACAATGGTCGATAAGAAAGTGTATAATGCCGCCACTGAAACCACATCAACGAGTCAATGCCATATTTGAGGATTAACACCGATTGGATGCAACAAAAGATGCTAGTTTCGAGGCAATTGAATATTCAATATTGCATGCCAGAATAAGATTATTTGAGAGTGTTCTACATCTGGCCTATAAACTGCCTGTAATAAAAATATAGCAAAAGAAAAACAGAATCGGAAAAAGATCTCGAAAAAAAAAGAAACTTGAAATACAAGCCAGGTTTCTTTATGAAACTGTATTATTTATTAAGGGATATGTCAAAGTCAACATTTAAAAAGACAATTTTTTGAAAATCCCTAACTAGCATCTGAGTCAACAGGCACTAGCAATGACCTGATATACAGGGTTAAAGTCATATTGGAGACTGCATATATCAAGCGGACGCAAAATCGACATGCAACACTCCTATCATAGTATGCATCAGAAATCGCTAAAATTATCTTTCAATTTGAAACAAAAGTTTATAAAAAGTTTTTTAAAAAAATATTTATGGAAAATAATACGAACAAAGTAATTAAAAGAAAAAAAATTAAGAGTTTTACTCGTTAACTTAATATACTCGTTTGATAAATTACTTTATTTAATTAAAAGTAAAAGCACAAATTTCTAAAAGTAAATAATAAGAAATGTCTAAAATAATTTAAGAATTGATTGAATAAGAACTAGACATTTCTGAAATACAACTGAAAATGGTGTAGACGAAAAATATTATTTTTTTAAATACGCAATAACAAATTGAACAATATTTGCTTGACAATATGGGCGGAATCGTTAAAGCATACATACATACATACATATGTATGTATATACAATCCATACTTGGTGCTACAATTTAATAATTATACTTCTCATATGAGTGGCAAGGGTTTATATTATTAGTTTGTTATTCCGTTTGTACTTTCTACCTGATAAAGTATATATCAGGCATATTATGGACCTGCTTGATATATGTATTTACAATCGATTTTAAAAAATAGCAAGTGAAACTGTCAAATCTTATTTGTTTCTCACATTTAAGTGTAGAATGTTATTAACGAGTCATTTCGGATCAGCATTCAGGAAAAAATCTTATATTCAGTTATTTAAATGACAAAACATTTTATTTTTTTTCTTTGATATAAAACTATTTTCCAAATAGTTCTTTGTTAAGTTTTCCGCCCGCGGCGGTTAAGTTTTAGTTTGCATTTTTACATGCGCGTGTACATACATATCTACATATGTCCTAGAGCTTATTTCTAGAAAGCTTAAGCCAATAGGGCGTAAACCCAAAGAGAAGAGGAAACAACATGCTGTGTAAACTGAATGATTTTTTTGACGTTATTGAAGCATAACATTTGCAGTCATAGTTAAAAAAAAAATGTGGTATAATTAAATTAGCGAAATTCTTCCATTAATGAATGGCATAAAAGTTAAAACTATACACTTTTATAAACTTTACTTTGAGTGTTAAGGGTAGTAATACATATGTATATATGTATGTAACAATCTAAAAATCATACATAAAGAAGTCCTTAATTATAGAGGAAATTATATAAATTTTTTTCGGTCAGATAAATTTTATACTTCATAATAGCATATGTAAAAACAGTTCTTTTTGAATGCCTTCATATTTATAAAGGGTATATCTTTTTCGGAGTCATGAGACTCTACTTGACAGTTTGCGAGTGCGGCAAACTACTACGTAAACCAACCATATCTTTTTCGACATAGCCAAATATAGAACTCTTACTTGTTTGCCTCTTATTAACCCAAATTACCGATGCTTATTTTAAGCTGGTATTTTATCTCAAGGTAAAATGCGTAAAACATTTTTTTTTACTTTAAGTTGTTTAAACAAAGTACTGACGCACATAATTTGTATAACTAATTTATGGACGTGTCTCTTATTTTTTTATTATTTATAAAAAACGTAGAAAAAAAAATGATATAAATAGAGAGAGTTTTTCGGGTAAAATCATTAGTGTAAAAACTTTTTAGAAGTAATAACCGGCTGTTTAAGATAATAAAAATGAATATATTTATTTCAATTTTAACTTTATCAGTTATTGTAAGTAAAATTTTAACAAATCTTCAGATACACAATTTAAAAGAAAAAATCTCTGTCGCAGGTTTTCGCCGAAAACTGGGTCCCCATAGCAGAGGAAGAATATGAGAGGGTGGAAAATGAATGCAATAAACATACAAACAATGATTCCAAATTACATTGTTTTGCTTTGGGACTTGAAATTTATACTGAAGGCTTCGGTTTTCATGAAGATCGTATTGCTCAAGAGTATTTACCGCTATATAACAATAAAAGAGTTTATCTGGAGGGAGTTAAAAAATGCATAAATGAACACAAAAACAATTTTACATCCGAAGTAATTTATGTTGCTTCTGTTCATGCCTGTATAAAGAATGTGTATAGTGAATCGCATGAAGATGTCTCTAAAGAATGGGCCCCTAAAACAAAAAAAGAATGGGACAATATTTTAGAATATTGCGATAGAGAACATAGTAGTGTGAATTACTTTGAAAATTGTGAAGCTATGGAGCTTGGAATTTATACTCCCAATTTCGGTTTCAATGCCACTCGTTTTGTTGAACAATATAAGAAGTATAAGGTTAAAAAGGAGATACTAACGGAATGGGTTGACAAATGCAATGGAGAAGGCATGAGATTAAAACCACCCTCATATGCTTTTGCCTATACTTTCATGAGATGTATAGAAAAGACAAAAAATTCATTTGAAGTAAAAAGTATTTAAAATATAAGGTATTTAAAATATTTAATAAAATTTTTTTGTAGGAGTCGAGGATGTCTAAAGTATATTGTTCCAGTATCAAATTTAAATGGTTTATTCCCGACACAGGTTTTGATGCCCATCGTATTGCTAAAGATTCCAAACCGAATGACATTGAATATGAAGTGCATCTGGAAGAGGTTAACAAATGCATTGCGAAATTTAAACAATCTAAGATATCTGACGAAATAATTTTCTCTGTTTTGAAATGTGTATTTAATAAAAAAGAAGAGTATGGAAATAAATAAAACTAAAATTATATCGAATATATTTACAATTTTAAATGTTATGTTAATTACCACTTTAAATTTTATGAAATATGTTCTACTTTTCCTTATACAAACTTAATAAAATAAAACAGTACTTAAAGTTTGTTAAATTTAAACTAAGTATTTTTATTTAATAGCAAGAAAATATTTATTTGTCGTATTGACATTATTGTTTTAAATTTTATTGTTTGTTGTTAGATTACAAGCTGTCTATATGCTGCATTTCACTGGTTGCTTAGACCAGATCAGTAAACTTTGAAATTTATTACTTGAAAAAATTCAAAAATTTTGTATGTATAAATAAAAATTCAAATATTAAATGAGAATTTTTACAAATCCAAAAAACATTCAAAAATTTCTTCAACAAAACCAACAAACAATTTTTCATATGAATGTGTTTTGTTTTTCTTCACTTTTTTAAACAAGAATTTTTATCCAAAAAAAAAAAATAGTGTTCGTTAGTGCAAAAGCCGAACTGTTATGCACATTGTATTTATTTTAGGGCAAATGCGGTCAGTCTTATACAGCCGGCTTTTTAACTTTTGGTTGCGAGACGACCGCTTGGATAAATAATCAGCAAATATACGTACGTCGAAGGAACACCAGATCAGCCAAGAACATTACCGCTGTCCGCGATAATAAAATTTTATTAGTCGAACGCAGCATCTCATTTATTTAACTTGTCATGGTGATTAAGCATAAGTGACTGAATAATTAGCAACATAGCATTAGCATATATAGACGACATCAAAACATCATGGCCGCCAATATCTACCCGTCCTTATTGCGAGGAATTGTATGTATGTATGTGTGTATGCTCTTTGTGGACTTTCTGCTTAACAAGTTTAGGTCTATACATTTCATTGTCCAAAGTCAGTGTCTGTTGTTCAAAATAGTGGAGCAACTTTAGAGTTACTTACATATAACTAATTATTAATTGCCTTAAATTAAAGTTTTAGAAACTTAGTTTTATATATTCCGCTATATTTACTTTAATTATTCTCTCTAAAACATGAATTTACGACACACACGACAACAGGTGTATGTTTGTGCCGTTGGATGTAGGTAGTAATGTAGGTAGTAGTCTATCCAGAATACTTGTTTTCCAACTCTGGCGAATTCGTGTCGCACGTTGTTCTTGTTTGAGTTGAATGTTATTAATTTTTAAATCTTCTTAATATCATTTGGAACTTTCTCTAACTAAAATTTCTGAATTTCATTTAGAATTTTCTTAATTTAAAACTAAAATTTTTCAATTTTTTTTGGAATTTTTTTCATTTAAAGCCTTAACTCCATTTGGAATTTTCTCAATTTCAATTTTGGATTCTCATTTTCATTTAGAATTTTCCCAATTTCAATAAAAAATTTGAGGGATTCACAAGCAACTTATGATATCATATTGTCTTATGTCCTAAAAATTTAAAATGGTTTAAGTTCTTTGTTATTGCTTTTTCTATTTGGCTAAGAATAGTTAACGACAGCACAATAAACATAGCAGTCAGAGTCATATTATTTAAGGACACTTTTAGTAAGAAAAGTAACTTAAACCATTTTCAATTTTTAGGACATAAGACTGGCTTGTGAATCCCGTAATTGTGTATTTTGTTTTGTTGTGTTATTGTTCTAAATGTAAAAGATTAAGACCATTTTAACTTTGGATCCATTTTTCATTTAGCTAATATTTAAGAATAATTTGAGGCAATTTTGAATTTCTTGAAATTTGGGTCCATTTTTCACTAAAGCATTTTCCATAGTATCAAAAAATTTAAAAATAAAAAAAGCCCCAAAAATATATAAAATTCGAAAATAAAAAAGGGCCCAAAAACACGAAAGATTGCCTCAAAATTGCCTCGTGTTGTTGTTTTAAATGTAAAAAACTGGGGCCATTATTCATTTTCCTTTTTGGGTCATTTTCCATTGGGACCATTTTTTGTTGGGACCATTTATCATTTTCCAATTTTTAAGCCATTTTTCTTTTTTCCCTTTAAAACTCATTACTTTTTTTTGGGGCCGTTTTTTATTTTCGAATTTGAAGTTATTTTTAATTTTTTAAATTGGGGCCCTTTCTCAGGGAGCATATAATAATGAGCAAAGAAACATCTTTATTTTTTGGATTGGATTTTTTGGTACTATTTATTTGATTTTATTTTTATATAATTTACAATATTTTTTTTATGTATGTATGTATATATTTATACAAAATTTAATTTTAGTTTGCAAGAAAAAGTATATTAATTTTTGTTTAGAGTTTTGCTAAAAAAAAAAAGATTTGTTTCATGTCAAATATAACCAAAGTACAACAAATATTGGAATAATAAAAAAAATTAAGGAAATTAAGGAGAACAAATATGTTTTGCAAATGAATATAATTTTAATTTTCTAAAAACTAAAAAAAGAAAAATTATCCTTCAAGTCAGTATGAATAAAACACTTTAGGTAATTATTAAATATTATCCATCAGACATCATCGAAGCGGAAATGCTTTCCAGTTAGCCACTAAATGAAAATAAAGAAAAAATTTTTTTGTCATTAAAAAAATGCTTTAAAATTTAAAAAAATTGTCAGGCAAGTTTTTATCCTTTTTAGACCTCTGACATTACATTTCATATCAACGCCTATCTAAGTTTCGGTGAATTTACTCAATTAATGTTAAAGTAAATTACACTAAATTTAAACACATGATTCTTTGCGTTGCAGATGTCCTGTCTCTTTCTAAATACTCACCGTTTTTGCCTTCAATATGGATAATTATATGACAGCTAATCAAACAAAATGTTGAGACTATAGTTGTCAACCCGCCTTTATTTTATCCGGTTAATTTAAGGCTTGAAAAAGCCCATACGTATCAAATTGGGTCAGGCAAAGCTTAAGGTAAGATCCCATTATCGTCACAATGTACCGATTTTTGTAAAATTTCGTGCACCGATAATGTGAACGCAAAGAGTTTGAAAAAATGCGACAATCTGCGCCGAAATCGTGCTTCCTATGAGCAATCAAAATCTACCGCAATGTGTCGATAATGTGAACACTGTTGTGCACATTGTCAAGCGACCAAAATGTTAAAAATGCGCCGATTTTTATCGGCCACTTGTGCGCCGACCAAAGTCACCGATATGCGCCGATGAAGACAAACAACACTCTTGCCACTGCATTTAGACATCGCGATTCCAAAATAAACGTGGGCATTTATTTTACTAATTAGTTTAACTTAAGTTTAAAAAAACTTGAGGAACATTGGTTATTTTATTTAAAAATTTGACAAACTAAATAACACATTATTTAAATTATATAAACAAAGCCCATATTTGCAATTAAAATTACATCTGCTAACAGCAAATAAACAAAAACATTGATTAAATTTAACAGGTAAGGCACGATGGTGTGACCGCATTGTACCGATTTTTGTTACATTTTTGTTTTGGCCGATGTGCGCCGAAAAATGTTGCCACAATATGCGCCGATAATGTGAGCGTTTAAAAAATAATGGCCCAATTTTTTTAAATGTGCGCCGCTGAAGCACGATAAAAATCGGTTTATATTGTGCTATTTGCGACGATAATGGGATCTTAGCTTTAAAGATTATAGCTACAAATATCCCAATTCATATTTTTCCTTTAATTTGGTGCTACACCCCCGGATTCGATCCTCCCAATTTTTTCTCGTATACGGAAAATGGTATAAAAGTTAGTCGTACAATATTTTGGGACCATAGATAATAGAGTTCTCAAGATATGTCATAAGATGTATTTGGTATAAGAGTTAATTGTACAAAATTTTAAGACTATAGATATAAAATTTCTTAGGATATGGGCTAATCACAGAAACAGTCTACCAAGCAAACATTTTTCAAATTAATCTATGTGACTCATTTTTTAAATTAAATATTAGACTATATATTTTATTTTATAAATAGAAGAAGAAAAAAAATTATTTCTATGATCATTAATACAAAAATTATTACCAAATCCTACCCTACCTCAGGTCTCTTAAGATTATTTATGAAATGAACATTTTTTTAGGTGATCATATCATTAATTTGGTGTTAATATAGATGGTCCGATCAAAGGCCATATATTTATTCATTTAATGCTCCATGCGTGGTGACGTGCGTCACGGAAAAAAAGTTTTTTTTTATATTGTGAGTAGAGTAAACATTTTTTTAAGTTTTCTATATTTTTAAATCAAGTTCCTATTCTGCTTTTAAGCAAATTTAAAACAAACATTTTTACAATAAAAAAATATATATTAGCTTATTAATTTCTGTAGCGTGCGTAACGATTTGAGTTCTTGCAAAAATTTGTTATTGGCTTATCGGGGTTAGGAAAATTACAGAGTTAAAAAAAACATTAAGGTATACAAAAATACATTCATTCATTTCTACTCTGCTCTGTTCGCATTTTTCCTATGTTCCCATCTAACTTTGGCAACTTTTTAAAAAAATTATAATAAGCGGTAAACACCGCTATATACTAAAATATAAGTGTTTTTCCCCTTTAACTAACATTTAAAAAAAAATCAACGGTTGATATTTTTATAAAAATGCCCATATAAAGATAGAAGAGAGATAACTGCTTATAAAGTTTTATTTTTTACCTTTAATGTATTTTCCTAAATATTTCATTATATTATTATAAAAAAAATGTTATTCAAAATACTTACTTGTAACCAGAATTGCATTCATAAACATTATTATTTATGACATTAGAGTTCCTGGAGACACACTTTCCATCAAAACAATGCTAAAAAATGTTTAAAAGAAGATTTTCTTAGAACTTGATTGCTTTTATATGTGCATTAGAGTTTTTATTTTCTCAGACTTTTCATTTTCCGGGAATGTGGGATTGATTTTTCCATTTCTCGGGAAATCTCATGTAACAATACATGATATCTATTACATACGTTTATAAATGGCACAACATTTTTAATTATTTAACAGGGAAAAATGGCCCCAAAATTGAAAAAGAAAAATGGCCACCAAAAAAAAAAAGAACACGAAAATTTGGGGCAATGTTTCCTGTCTTTTATGGTAATTTTTCTATTTTGAACTTTGGGTGATATTTTATTTCGGGAATACCCCAATATTCCTTGAGCCTTTTTTAAGTTTTTCGATGCAATTCAAAATGGTTAACTTAAAAGCGATTATGAAAATGAGATTTTACTAGAAAACTGTGAAGACTTCGTTTAAGAAAGGGCAGTAGACAGCCGGCCTTTGGCCGGGCGCAGGAAAAATTATCTCTGGTGGATTAGAATCGCCAGCTTCGCTATAGCCTTCGGCCGGGCATAGGGACTTTCAATTCTGATAGTTTCTAAACTCATTTTTCAACTATGGGTCAATTTTTAATTTTTTATCAGTTTTGGGGCCACTTTTTATTTTCCATAGTATCAAAAACTATACTATTCTTTACTTTTTTCTTAATTTAAACATTTCCTTTATTTCGATTTTAAGGACTATTACAATGGACAACTTTGTCTCTGGGTGTAGTGATGGTTCCTCCCTCTAGGGCCCTCGAACCTAACCTAACCTAGTATCAAAAAATTGAAAAATGAAAAATAGCCCCATTGGGCCATTTTTTTCTGTTTTTTGGGGGCAATTTTTCATTTTTGAGTTTAGTGGTGCCATCATAAATTAAACAATTTTAATTGTTTATGTGTATATATGTAGATACGTATACATATATTATATGACATTGCAAAATCAACAATATTGATATAACGCAAACAATAACTTATTCAATTAGTTTAACAAAATATAACATTTGAAAATAGGACTTTAGCATAGAATAAGCATTTACACAATTGTTTGACAGCCTGTTTCAGCGGCATTATATAACCTTTTGACACTTTAATTTTTTTCACCACTTCCTTTAAAAAACTGTAACTTGTTTTTTAACGAAAATGATTTTCTATAAAAAAAAGTCTTTTTAAAGTCGCTTGGAAATTCTTCAAAATTTTTAAATTTTAAAGTTTAAATTGAATGAGAATTCTTACAATTCCCAAAACATTCAAAGATTTCTTCAAAAACCAACAAAAAAGAAAAACAAAACACATTCACCCCTATTCTGCATTTCGATTCGAACGGAAATTTTCTCCG
>NDXZ01029484.1:0-15277 GCA_003055125.1 Paykullia maculata
TATAGCCGAATATAACGCTCTTACTAGTTTTTATTGTTTTTTTTTTTGTTAAATAAAGAAATTAACTAACATGTTTACAACATGATAAGTAATGTGGTGTTGAGTTTTATTACAAAAAGAAAAAAATTAAAAAATAAAAACTGTTGAAATAACCTACATCAACACAAGTTTTTCTTAATAGTTTTGTTTTTCTCTTTCTGTGCTTCCCTTTTTCATCTAAGATAGTTGCTATGAATGCTTGTTGGTTTATAGAAAAACCAACAAAAACAAAAATAAGAAAAAAAGAAATTTAATAAGACTATCTTATCTCTTACATTTAATGGTATTCGCTTTTTTATTGATAATTTAAAATGTGTAGCCTCAGTGACCCTTAGAAACTATACGCACTTTAATGTATTTGCTTACAAGCTAAATAAAGTACTTTATTCAAATATAAACACATTAAATGATTACGAGCAACCAAAAGCGAAAACATTAAGAAATAGGAAATCGTATAGTTATTTAGCAATTTAAACTAAATCTTGCAGTGAATATATTTATATATATAAAAATGAAATAGTCCATGTATGTAACCGCAGCACACGAGAACGGCTGGATCGATTTGCCTGAATTTTTTTTTTGTTGGGTTCGTAATTTTTAGGAGACGGTTTGTATGAAAAAAAAGAGGGGGCGTGGCACCTCCCACACATTTTAAATACATTTTAAAGTAAGAGTAAAGAAAACTGTTACATCAATAGTCTCAAAATTTTGTACGATTAACTTTTGTCATTTTCCTTATTCGGCATTTTTATGGCCCTATTCTCCTTGTAGGAACTACGGGAATTTATATAATTTATATATTTTCCTTATTGGAGCCAAAATTTTTAAGGATCGGATCGGGCAATGTTGTACCGCCCACCATCGGAGCAGGGGGTGTAGCACCTCCCATACATTTTATTGCATATCTTAAAAACTATTATATCAACGGTCTTTAAATGTTGTGGGATTAACTTTTGTACTTTTGTATTCGATACGATTAATTTTAATGCCATTCTCGGAGCAGGGGGTGCGGCAATGTCCATGCAAAAAATATATTATTTAAGATATTTGAGAAACTATAATAGCTGTCATCTTAAACTTAGCATAACTCTCTTTGATATCTGTAAGCGTATTTAAGCAAAAACCGACCAAAACATAAAGGGGGCACCTACTCCACAGCTCAAATAAATTACCTTAAATACATATATTATGTTGAGATCTGTTATATATTTGTATCGAAACTTTGTACCATTAACTATAATATAACTTTCCTTACTCAAGCAAAAATTGCCTTGATCGGAGCAGGGGTGTGGCACCGCCCATGAAAAGAAATTACTTAAATTGAGATACTTGGGAGTCGGTTATCTCGGAACTTATGAACGAATTCGCTAAAAAGATTACTTTATTTAAAAATTATTTAAAAATTACCTCCTATTCACTTCTCATTTTTCCTATGTTACCTTGGCGAAATGAGAGAATTGCATTTTGCGAAAATAGTTAGTATTTCGCAAAACGCATGTCTAATTTTTTTCATTAGTAAATAACTTCCGTGCGAAGCCGGGGCGCTCTGCTAGTACTAAATAAACAGACTCTAACTTTACAATCTAATAAAAGTATAGCATGTAAATAAATGTTTATCAACATTGTTGCGAAACCATATCTAACAAAATTTTAATATATAAAATTTCGTGTAGATTTGATATTGAAATAAAAATTAAAACACACGTTAAAATTTAACTAACTAAGGTTGAAACACTTGTAATATCGTAATCTCGGGTATAAAGTTTTTCTAATATAAAAGTTAAAATAATATTTACTTTTAACGTTGAAGTTTGAACAAATCAAATGTTTTTTTTTTCATAGATTTTAGTTTTTAAAGATTTAGTTTTTTATAGTTAAACTGTGTTCAAATCTAACAAATTTATGTTCAACACTATAAATTATTGATATGTTAAGTAAATGTTAGGGCCCTTGAAGAGCAGCTGATTTCCTTGCAATGGCTTCCTGTTTAAGTTAAGATACTTAAACTAAGCTTAAACTTATTTGTTTTAGGATTAATCTTAAAAAAAATTATTTTTCTTAAATTGCTAAATTATAAGACGGGTTAAAATTAAAAGAAACAACTGTTAAATGTATTTTCTGCCAAGCTAAACTAAATTTAAATATGATTAGTTAAGCTTTAGATCTCAATTATATAATATATGTGAGTATGTATATTATTTTTACAATAAAGTGGAAAGGTTATAACATAAACATTTTCAAACAAAAAATAATCTCTTTTAAAATTAAAACAAATTACTCTAATGCCCAAATTCACTGTCATAAGTTAACTTATGGCAATAGTTTAGCCAATTATTTAGGCATCATAATCCCATATTAGGTATACAATTGTTATCATTTTAGTTTACAAATAGTTAACTAATAACAGTGAATTTGGGCACAAGTAAGAATCAAGAATCTTTTTTAAATGTTGGTTAACAAGTTCCGAATGAAGTTTTTTACAGTTTACCCCAAAGAGCTAAAATTATAAAGAAAAAAGTGTTGATAACAAAACATACTTAAAGTTTCTTAAAAAATGTCTGCCACTTATCAAAAAGCAATAAATATTTTTTTGTTGATTAATCGTTTGCTTTGATTAAAATTTTACTCTCAGTTTTGATTCAACATTTTCCACAAAACCAAAATACTTTACAAAATTTTTTTGTTAATTAAATATAAAAAATCAGTGCCCAACAAACTTTCTCCTCTTATGAATTCTATTCTAAAAAAAATGTTTTTTTTTGTCTGCGTTATCAACAAAACCTATAAAATTTTATAGAGCAAATTTTTAATTTTGTAGAAAAAAACTTTATCAGTTTTTGAAGTTTCGAAAAAAAAATTAAATTAATAAAACTGCACTTAACTTTTTAGGAAAAAAAAAACAGTATAATAAAACTTGTTTAGTACGAATATAAAATAGTAAGAAAATAATTTCTTTTAGGAATTGCCAGTAGAAAAACTACTAACAATTTTATGATTTAATATAAGTTTTCTTTTTTTTCTACCGTCAAAAAGCATGACAAAAAATAATAAAATAATACTTTTTGGTTTTTTTATGACATTTTGTTGAAATACATATATATTTTAAATAACACAATTTGTTGTGGAAAATAAACTTATTGTAGTTTAAATGAAATTGCAATAATAAAAATTTAGTTTCAGCTTTTTATACTTAAAGTGGTTACTTTGCAACAAATTAGTTTAGATTTAACTATTCGTCAGTTAGTTAAATAATAACTAAAATTTTGTATTATTTTAATAAATTGAATGTTGTTAGAAACATTTTTTAATAATGTTGCTAAAACAATTTTTTTTTTTAAGTGTATAGCCTAGAAACTTTTAAAGTGTTGTAGAAATATATTTGTTCATATTTAATTTTTTTAAATTTAAAATGTTGCTAGTTTTAAAAAATCTTTCAATTGAATAGTATAAAATTCAACTTACAAATCTAAAAATATTGTTTAATTGTTTGGTAATGTTTAAGCAACATTTTTGTCAATTTAAAAATTATTTTAAAGCTTTCTTATAATTTCTGAAAATCAAATTTTAGTTAATTTGACACTATATAGAAGCCTTAAAAGTATTGCACTGTAGTTTTGTTTAAGTAACCTAACACAATTGTAAATGTTGCACAACAATGTTGCTATACCTTTGGTAAAATTTTTGACTTGAAAATTATTTTATTATTTTATACACAATTTTTTATAGTTCATATTAAACCAAAACTTTATTTAAAACTTAATTTAATCCCAAAAAATATTGACCTTTATTACTGCTAAATTTAACTCACAAATTTTTAGCAACATTTTTAACAATCCCTTTTCATATCTCTATTAAATCATAATCCCTATGTAACACCAAATCAATTATTTACTTTCTTTATTACGCAACTTTTTTCGGTTACATCTTTATATAAACAGAAAACAAATTTTCCATAAAATTGACACAAGTGTTAGAAATTAATTGTAAAACAAAATTTTATGAAACTCTCAAATTTAAATAAAACAAAAAATATATGATTTTTTTTATACCTTTTTTTACGATGCCTTAAAAATATGTGTAACATTTTATATTTGTACCACTAAAAGGTTCTAATTTGTAATTTAAATAAAAACATATTGAAAAATCCAAAAATATGTAACAGTTTATTGCCAAACATACATATAAAATAGGTTGTGTCCACAAAGTTATAAATATACATACATACATATGTATATGTAAGTAGGTATGTACGTACATGTATATTTACTTAATAAATACATTATTACATACATCTTTTACTTTCAGTTTGTTTGTTTGTTTGTAAAAAAAAAAGACAAACACAAGATACCAAAAAAAAAAAAAACAACAAAATGTTGCAAGGTTAGTTGTCCGTCCTTTACTTTCAAAACATTTTGTAAAATAAACCTTAAATAAAAACTATAGTAAGACTTTTTGTTCTCTTTGGTGAATTTTGTGTGTGTGTGAGAGTTTTTTTTTTTTTGTTGAAACTATTGTTTGCTTTTATTTGACATGTGTTATTATCTGTCATTTTAATGTTAAGCAAATATGTTTATTTAGTAGTAAATAAATCTTATTTGGACTTGCATACACTCATTTTTGTTTCTACGAATAGTTTTGCTGTTTCTGTTTATTTAACTTTGTGATTAGTTTAATATCAACAAAATGTTGTAATGAAAATTATGAGAACTGTCAGATTTCACTGTCACCATAAACAACATCAACATGTTGTAGTGGGTGACCACTTAAAAAATTAGTGTCATTAACACTTAACGTAGGCTTAGTTACATAGCTTTGCTTAAAATTGCCAAAGGACTGCAAATATGTTTTAACCTTTTAAAATGTATTGTTTAAGCAACATTGTACAAGGTATATACATACATGTGTATATACAAAATATTTATAACTTTAAAAGTATTTTTTTTAAATATATTTTTCAAAGCAACATGTTGCTTATACTTATATTTAGGTTTTATTATTAATTCAGAAGTGTCTTGTTTTTACTATTTTAATAATTATTTTGTTTTTAAAGTCATATTGCTTTTAAAAAAGGTTTTTCTTAATGTGTTTTGGGATGTTTTTAAAAATGTTGAGGCAACATATTGTTAGCAACATTCTGTAAAATAAAAGAAAAAAATTTGTTCTTAATTTTTTTAAATCGTTTTTATTTTCTTAAACAAATTTACATTTAAAGAATTTTTTTTTTATTATCCACTAATGTACTTTTTTATGAAACATGTCTAAAAAATTGCAAAATTATAATTAAACTGAAAACTTTTTTGTTGAGTATAAAAGTTATAGTAAAATCTTAAATTTGTTTTAATTTTATAAAACGAGTATAATTATGATAGTATTTTTGTACATATTTTTTAAATATTTATATATTTATTTTTCTTTTTCTTTTTAGGTAAGTTATTTTTATCCTTTTCATCTTCAAACCAAAACAATTTCCTGTGGTATGTAAACATTTTTTTCTACTAAATCCATATTTTAATATCTATACAAAAACATCTTATTTAAAGGAAAAAAATATAACACAAAAGTCCCTTCTAAATATACCCTTTGTAAATTTGTATATAAATTATTCCATCATAAATAAATCAGAATAAGAGGACATTAACTCTATATGATATGGCGCCAAGGATGTGTGTATCAAGTAGACAACAGCAAAAAAAAAATAAAACAACAAAATAAAGTCCCTGTAACCTTATAAGCAAAAGTAATGATTATTTGACATCTACACACATTTTTTCAATATCAAAGATTTTGTTACTGGCAAAACTTTAGTGTCAATTTCCAAAAAAAAAAAAAAAACAACTAAAATTATTGTCAAGGTTTTTTGGATAAGAAGAAGAACTTTTCGAACTTCTTCAATGACTTTTTGGCTTAAGGATATAACACAGCAAATATTAAAATATCAAACAGAAAAAATACGCATCCTTTTGAATGGCAGACAACTTTTTAAACTTAAGGCGCCCGAAAGTCTGCAACACAAACTAGTCAAATGTTTGAAACAATAAACATCATGTACATATATACATACATATGTATGTACATACATAAAGAAAACCACCCTGCTTTTCAGCTTCAAAAATGAAAACTCTCATATTGCAAATAAAATCAGTCATATTTGTTTATATTTCATTTGTATAAAAATTATTATATTTTTACTTATCATTCAACTCTAGCAAAATTATATTGGCAAAGTTGCCACATATGTGCAACTGTTTCGTAGACTGTTTATAGTTTTGGGAATAATCCTGTTAAATTTCGCGGAGTTTGTCGTTTGGTTATGCGCAAAATAAGTGTTCAATAGACAGCTATGATTTCTTTTTTGTATTGAATTTTATTGTCGTTATATAAACGGCGCCAAACAGGCGCCAATAGTTTTGGCAAATTACTAGTCAGTAGATACCGTAAAAATAAGAAATATACAAAATGTTATTGGCTTTTTGGTGTGCCTTCAGGGGAAGCTGTCTCTCTGTTGGCTTAAATTAAATTTAGTTTCGCAGTAGCTTTTGACGTGTAAAGGTTGAAAAATGCCACATTTGTTTAATGAACATAAATATAATTACACAGGAGGATAATTTAAACCATAACGATTTTCAACAGTTTTATACAAAAAAAAAATTAAAGAAATTGCCAAAAATGTTAAAATGATACTGAATTTGTAAGATTAAAAAAATTGTTTTTTAATACAATAAATAAAAAAGTAAATTAAATAAAAAGGGGATAAAAGGGTTAAAAATATATTCAAAATGATTTAAAAATATTTTTCTGTTGATAAGGTGTTTAGATACATTTTATGAAAGTTTACCTGCACTTGTTTTGAAAAACTTTAAATGGTGAGAAACACTTCAATAGTTTTAAAACATTAAAAAAATTTAAAAAAGATTTTAAAATAAGTGCATACAACTCTCAATAAAAGTGATTTAAAAAACATTTATCGGATATTGGTAAACATCAGTTATATTAAAAAAAATCCAAAATGTTTAGAACATTTCTTAACATGTTTTAATTTTTATAAAAACTACAAATTAATTACAAATACTAATAAATGTTTTAAAACGTTTATTTCATTTTAAAGCGGTTATTTCAAAAAACAAAAAATGTTCTGCAAATGTTTAAAAGCATTTGTTTAGGTTCATAAACACATATTAATACTAAATATCTTTTTTGAAAAAATGAAAATTGTTCAAATTTTTCTAATGTGTCTAAAAATATTTATAAATATTTTTAAAAATATCGTAAAATTATTAGAACATATTTAAATAATTAAAAAACTTTGTAAAATAATAAATACTACTTCAATAATTAAAAAAGTATTTGGTAAATTTCTTATAAGCTATTCTATTGCACACTTAAAGTTCATGGTACGAACATTTTTCCCCTGACTGTAATATCATATTCGACAACATGCTGCTAAACATACAACCAGTTTTAAGCTCTCTTTGCTAGTACTAAATATTGCTCTGTTTACATTTTGTCGAACGCTCTTTTTTTTTAATTCCTTCATTTTACAAGATCTTTTGCGTGTAGAGAGAAGTTCATGTGATATTTTATTTCCTATTTTGTTTAGTTCGTTCTTAGCACTCGAATGCATTAAAACTCTGTAACGGAAAGTTTTGTTTAAATATTTTTTTAAAACACGAATTCAAATCTCAAGTGCCCAACTAGTGATCGTTTTTGTATATGTATGTATCTATGTATAAAAAAGGCATAAAAAACGTCAAAAGACTACAAATTATTTGTAAGTTTTGGCGCTCGCATTTAATTAAAAAACAAGTGTTTATTCATTTATTTATTTATTTAGCTGATTGTCAGCTCCAGTCTAAAGCATATTGAATAAAAAAAAATGTGTTTTTGAGTTTTAGTTTTCTTTTCACAAATCAACAAAACGTTAATAACAAATCGTAGTCATAAAAAGACGATAAAATAAACAAAATCAAATAAAAACAAATGGTTTTACAAACAAAGAAAAAAATTTAAATTTCAAATTAAAAAATAAATAATTAATGAAAAGAAATAAAGATTATAAAAGGTTTAAAGTTTTAAAAGATATAAAGCAAATGTAAACCGGTTTGAAATAAATCATTATTCAATAGTAATTAAAATTAAAAATAAATAAAAACATAAAGATATAAAAATAAAAATAAAAACATAAAAAACTTTGTAGACCTTTTTTAAACCGCCAATTACTTTAAAGGAAAAAATATATTTAAAAAAAAATTGTGTAAAACTTAAAAAAAAAATCGCCAAAATTATATTTATTAAAAAAATTCTTTAAAAAGAATTTAATTTTTTTTTAATTGCGCAATAATAACGTGCAAATAAAATAATTTCACTTTCTTTATTTGCAAACTATTCTTATCGGAATTAAGTTCGATATCAAAGTGTTACATAAAGATAGTGCTTAAAAATACAAATTGTGCTATAATGCAGATAAGAGGAACCCAGAATTAAACAACGTTTTTGTGTTTCAACTGCAAAATAAACAGCTACAAATATGTTGAAGAATAAAAATAAAATATTTTTATCAACAGAATCGTGGGAATCATTATTAAACACTTTACAGCCGAATTACTTTATAAAAAAAGTCAGGAAATACAAACCCTTAATTAACTAAAACGAAATCTTCGATAACTGTCTTAGGAAATTTAAAATTTTTATGAAAATGTTGTTTTGTTTATATAAAAATTTAAACATTTTCTATACAAAACTTGTACAGAGTTTTGAACATTTTTAATATAAAAATTTGTGTAAAATAATTTTTTTTTTATAAAATTTTATATCGAAAATTTGATATTTTCAACATTTCGCTAATTTGTATAAAATTTTTCTATATTTAAAATTTTGTATAAATTATCGAATAATTCTAATTAAGAAAAAAATTATTTTAGGCGTTTAAATAAAATTATTTTCTCATACATATTCATATTCGTTTTCTAAAGTTATTAAAGGTTTGTTAAACTGATTTTGTATGAGAAATGTTTTATAAACCTTTAATAAAGTTATTAACTGTTTATAAATATGGGGGTTAGATTATATTCTTATTCGTTATTGTTTGTTTGATTATTTAGGAATATTTGCGGTAATAGTGTAACTAGTTTTAATTATTTGCTGAACAACTCTTGATTTGAAAGAAGTTTCTAAGTTTCTAAACATTTTCATACGAAATTTTATGGTTACTTATTTCTCTTTTTAGAAATTTTAATAATATTTAATTTGTTTAAATTATTTTCTTATTAAATTTTGTTAAATTACGAAAAACTTATCATGTTCTAAAAATTTTATAACAAGTACCTGTTTAATTTTTTTAGGGTTACTTATTGACTTAAACTTAATAAATTGAGGATACTTGCGGTTAGCTTCTTTTAATTATTTTATGATAAATTTTTGCTTTAATATTTAGAAATTTGTTAACGAGTATCGATAACATTTATAATTTACTCAGAATTCTTTTAGGATATTTCAATATACAAAAAATCAGATTGTTTTTATAATATTTAAATTATTGTATGTAAGGACAACTTTTATGTTGTAAAGATTTTTTTCAACGAGTACCCATTTAAATTAAAGGAGTTTTAAAAATGAATTTAAACATTTTAAAATTCAATTTTTTGTCTCTATTTGTTTTTACAGAAAAATTGGCAGCAAAAATGTGAAAATTTTGAAGAATTTTTAAAGTAATATCCCTTAAAACGAGATATTTAAATCATTCATAGTTAGATTATAGTTTGTGATTAAAAATAAAATTTTCCTTTAATTTATTAAAATTGGTATAATTTGATTATTTGATAAGCGGACAAAAATGTTTGGCAAAAGCGTCTATCTTGTATCATACTTTTAAAACATAATTGTTTTCATAAAGCTTTCTCTTTAAAAATTATTTTGCCTCCAAAAAACTGACTGCCATATATGTATGTATGTCTGTATGTACATACATATGAATGTATAAACAAATATCTTAAATCTAAAAAAATGCCTAAAAACATTTGACTAAATCATTTCTATAAACATACATATGTGCATACATAAAAAATACAAATCAATTTATTATTTTCTCTCTTATAATTCATTCAGTTAAAATCCTTCGAAGATAAAACGAAACAAAGCCATACAACAAACCATATCTCTCGAAAAAAATCAGCCATTTCTAAATGCCGTCTTCTATAGGCAGACATAATGTATTTGACACATATTTTTTAATCAACATTTAAAAAAAATTGCAAATTTTATTTAAAAACCAAAAAAAAAAGGATTGAAAAAAAATGTTTGCCACATGCAAGACTAAAGAACATAAAAGTGTGTAGAGGTGCTGTTTATGGTGAGAGTATAATTTACGACTATAAATGTCCCGTATCAATAAAAATGCACAAACACAAAAAAGACAAAAAAGACAAAAAATCCAAGCTGTTAAACAAATGTTGCACATGCAACAAACAGGCGCATTCATGTATTGTCACATATGTATGTACGTTGCAAGATAATGTAGCAACTAATTTATAACAAATTTTGAATTTAGTTGGGGTGAAGACAATTCAACATTATTTAAGAAGACACAATGTGGGTATTGAAAACGAAAATGTTAAGTTTGTCAGGAAGTTTGCAACTTTTAAATGTTTTGTTTATGATAAATAAGTTATTTAAATTAAAATTGAATTACAAAAACTATTTTGAGTGTATTTATTTTAAAAATCATGTTGGTTTTTTAACAAATTAACGATTCATGTATAAATTTATTAAGAATAAAAATAACAAATTTAATCAAATTGTTTATAAATACCTACTTATGTATGTATATACATATATACATATATGGTTACCTGCTTAAATCCTTAAAATATTCATGATTTCTTAAGACAAGCAATAATATGTTTTGCAAATTTATAAAAAAAAATTATTTAACCAAAATTCTTTATTGGGTTATTTGGTAACCACTTCAGTTAGACGAGTACTCATTAAAAAATTCTTTAAAAAAAATTAGATTTTTTTAGTTCAATTGTAAAGAAATATAATCCAAATGCATAAATTTAAAATTGTATATATTTTCTGCGCAAAAAAAATGTGTTACAGATTTATTAATAATTTCTAAAAAGGTTATGAATAACCCGTTTACAATGGGTACCCATTGTAAAAATCCTAATAACTAAATTGTTTCATGGATTTTTCATAAGCTGTTACTGAGTAACCAGTAAAACTGACTTGAAAACTCGTTAAAAAAGATATTGTTATTTTACTTATTGTAACATTATTTTAAGTAAAATGCGGAAAACCGAAGTGAAAATTTATGAAATTTCAGAAAATTTCCTAAATATCATCAATACCAATTTTTTGTTCATTTAATAAATGTCATTAACGTTTACGTTTAGATAATTTACAAAATTCGTTTTTAACCTAAATAACGTTTATTTATTAATTTGTTGCCTGTAACAGTTAACTTAACTTTGGTGTAGTTGTTGTTGCTGGTGTTTTGTGAGGTGTTTTTGCTATTGTTTTTGTTTTTTTTTTGGCTTAAAAAACGAGGGTGTAAAACTATAAATTTTGAGTGCGAGATGAAATTGTCGTGCAGACACGTATCTTTGTATATACATACATACATATATGTATGTACATGGTCAGGGTAATTTGTTTCCATTTAAAATATATATTTTTTTTGTTGTTATCACGTTCAGCATACTATTGATTATTTTCTTTGGGTGTAATTTATTGGTTCAATGGTAACAGACAATGTACCATGATTTTATTTTTTAATTTTTTTTTGGTCTATCTATTACTGGTGGGTGAAGATTAGTTTTTTGTTTTAGATTAAAATCAAGCTTGGTTCGATTTAATAGTGTTGCATATAAAATTTCATTTGGAAACTGTGCGGGACTATAACTCAAACAAGCATAATGAATTAGGTGCTATAAATTTGAAAAAAAAATTAAGGAGTTTTTCTAAATTTATAATAAAAAGAGTTAAAAATATTTATTAAAATCTGTAAACAAAATTGAAAACTAAAAACTGAAAGACATTTTTGAAGTTAGATAAGAGTTTAATATTGTAATTTATACATTTTTTTATATCTTTTTATTTTATTACTAATAACTTCAACAACCTTTTTAAATATGAATTTAAAAAACGCATTTAAAATTTTATTTAATATCTGTATTGAATATAAAACTATTTTGAATATGAATTATCGTTTGTTTATTCTTCTAAGTTGTTTACTTGTTCAAGTCTTTTCGTTTCAATTTACCTAATCTAAAAAACCTTATTAAACTACAAATTTAAAAAAAGTGATAACAAATTGTAACTGCGGGCTTAGGAGAACTAAAAAAATTTTAATGTTGTTTTTTCTTTATTATCTCTTAACTCTTCGACATTTTATTAGCATTATTTAAACAACTCTTTTTAATAATAATTTGGAAATAAGACAACAAGTTTTGTTCTAAATAAATAAAAACCAATACTGATGTACATGCATACATACATAAGAACAAACATATGCACATACATACATACATACATATGTACATACATATGTATGTACATAAAAATGTTGACCTAAATTTTTCACATTTAAAAACATTTATTTTAAACTTATTACCAAGTTTTAATCATTTTCATTCAAGTGGCTTATATAAAAAAATTATAGTTTTCTTCAAGTGTTTTACAATTATTTATTATTAAAAAATTAATATTAAATTTTTGTTGTTAAAGTGTGTTTACTTTATGAAGAGCATTCTATAAAAAATAAAAAATAAAACTTCACTTAAAATAATAATTCTACCATCTAAAGGGCTTCACTTTGTTTACCTTGTAAGAGTTTTATTAATTAAACAATTTTAACAAAACTTCTTAAAAAAAAAATTAAATTATGAAGTATTCAATAAAACCATATGGCTGTCTTAAGCAATTATGTTTTCTTTTTCCTTACAGAATTTATAGCCCCTAATAATATGAGACTATTTATAACAGTTTGGTGGTTTTTCTATATCCTGCTACTTTACCTTTTTTTTATTGCAAATTTATCTTTATAATCCCCTACTGATTTTAAGGCACACTAATTGACACTTTAAACCCACTTAAAAAATACTTTAAGAAAAAAGCAATCCTCTTAAGTTGTTTAGCTTTAAAATTTGAAGACAGCAAGCACATAAATCTTTGAGAAAAACATACAGGCATTCCTTAAAATATATATTTTATACAAAAATATTTCCTATCAATTAATGGGTAACAGCAGCGCTAAGAAAAATTCCTAAGCAAATACCAATAAACATTTTTTTTTATTTGGGAATATTGAACAAAGTTAAAAAAAATACTACATAATATTGAAATTGAAGATAATTTTTGTGTGCTTCCGGAATTTGTGGTTTAAACTAAAAAATTCCTATTCTCTTTAGATATGTTTAAATACAAAACACACCCTAGCTGTGTTAAAAAAAAGTATACCATCACGGAAACCCCTTTTAAATTATTTTTAACAAAAATTGCCGCAAAGATCTTGAAAAATACCACATTAGTGATGTCTAATAGAATTTAAACAAAATGATTACTTGGTAACCGTTTATAAAATAACTTAATCATTTACCTATAAAATATAAAAGGAAACGATTAACGCCTTAAAAATGCTTGCATTTTAAAATAAAAAATAATAATTTAACATAAAATTACGTTAACTTTAATGCAATATCTTAAACGGCCTCTAAGTAGTTAATAAAACAAGTGCTACTTAAAGAAACCCTGAAATATTTTCAAAGACTTTTTTCCATGTAATCTCTTTAAAAGTCCCACCCACAGCAAACGATTATTATAAAAATGAAAAAAATTTTAATTTAATAGAATTTTCCTAATGGTTACTTGGTAACCAGTATTTGTATATGTATGTATGTACTACTATTGATAAAAAGGTTTATCGAATACCTATAATAAATTTTATTTTCATTACAAAAAGTTTAAAATTCTATTGGTTTAAATAAACCTTTTCTATATTTATTTTAAACCGGTAAATGTTATCCTTTTTGTCTCTTTCTTGTTGACAATTTTTGACTGTATTTTGCTGTGTAATATAATTCCTAATATCCGCTATATGTATGTACATATGTATGTTTTGTGTATGCAAACATTATAACTCCATAACCATCCCTATTTTAAGTTAATTTTTTTTGTACTTTCCATTTGGAAAACAACACACTACATTAAAGACTCCACTACCACATCTGCTTGTCTCTGCGAGTCTGCATCGAACATCGTCGATATTCTAAAACAACAAACTCAACTCATTGTGTTCACTGTATTATAACATTATGCTCTTGTTTTTGTTATTGTTCTTTTAGATCTACAATTGTTATAGTTGTTGTTGTTGGAGTAGCATAATGGTGGTTGTGCTGTCGGAGCCATTATATACTGACTATAGCAAAACTACCTAAAAGACGACAGCTCATGCTACTTCATTATGATGCCACATGTGGCGTTTTAATTTTCTTTTTCAAAGTCTATTCATATTGTGTTCATGTTGTTTAGGAACATATTTTATGAAAGTTAATTTTAGTAAAAAAATTTTAAAGAGGTTTTAAAAAAGAAATTTTTTAAATGAAAACCATTTTGAGGATTAAAAGAAACAGAAACTAAAATAAGAGATGTTACTAATTTTTTTATACGTAAAGTTTTTCCTTTTACAGGTTTAAATACAGTTTTTTTTATAACATTTTTACACCCTTTAATTAAAAATTTTGCCTGAAAGGTACCCGTATTCCCGTTTATTAAGCTAGCTGAACTATTATCATATATATTTGTATCTTCCACAATAAAGCAAAATTTGTATTTTTATATCATACTAGCTTAGAACCCGCTACTTCGTTAGCGCATTTTTTAGTATATATTTTACATTCAAATTCTGTAGTAGTTTTTTAGATTTTCTGCTACTTATATAATTTCTATCTATCTACTTATCTCAACTAAAATACATAGGCCCTAATTGACGTTTCTTGATTCATAAACTCAAAAAATCAGAAAAGTACCCTTAAAATTGAAAAAGTACCTTTTTCCACCATATTTGATTTCCAATCTTTTTTAGGATCAATAGGCCCTAATTTCACATTTCTAGACTCATCAAGTAAAAAAATTTAAAAAGTACACTAAAAGTTGAAAAGGTAACATTTTGCCCCCATATGTGATTTTCTATCTCAATCGGGATTAAAAAGTACCCTTAAAGTTGAAAAAGTACTTTTTCGTC
>NDXZ01029500.1:0-12529 GCA_003055125.1 Paykullia maculata
CTTAACACATGTGTGTGTGTGAAGGGTATAAATATGATTTTATTTGCGTTGTCAATCTTTTAAATGAAGTATGTGAGAAATTTCCCACTTTGGCAAAACTCAAATTGGTGGTGTGAATACCTTTAATATACTGTAAAAAATATCTTGTATAAAAAAACATAATTTTGATGTGACTCCATGTGATGACTGATGTGCGAATAAAATCTAATCGCAAGGCAAGCAAACTTGCAACAAAAAGGTCACAGACTTTAAATACGTTATTCATACAAAACACATTTAAGCCCTATGACAAGTATTGAAGTAATTTTTTTTCTCTGTAGAAAAATTGTTCATAATCTTTTTCATATAGAAAGTTTTTTTTATCATTTTTTATAGAAGATATTTGATTAAGTTTGTATATATTTTCATCTTCAAAAAAATAAATTTTTTTTTAATCGATTTTGGTACATTTTTGAGAAGATTCTATAAACTAATTTTTTTTTATCAAGCTTTTTTTAATATAAAATTATCGATACATTTTTAGTTAAAGAACATTATTGAGAAATATTAATGAAAAGAATAATTTTTGAAAATTTTTTCAATTAATTTTCTTAATAATTTTTAATTGAAAAAAAAAACCTTAATCACGTATGTGATGGATTTCGATTTTGACTCAAAAACGAACTAAAATCGATAAAAGGTGTGATGGGTTTATTTTATTCATTTTCCATTTTTTTTTTAAATATATGTCGAAATCCATACATAAAAAATAAAACTAAAAATAAGTTTTTTTAATTGATATCACCTTATAATAATCTCACTATGGTTTAGATTTTTTGTTTATTAGCGGAGATGTGTTTTTATAACAGAATGACATGGAAATAAACTAAAAGTGGAATTTGAAATCTATCGAATTACATCACAGGTTATTCGATTTCAAGACTCGATTTACTTTTGAAACCGATCGAAAACCATCACATACCTGATTATTTTTTTGTCTTTCAGTTCTTGTGGTTGGTAAATTCATTAAACTCTTTGGTTTTTTATAATGCTTTTATGAAGGGGCAATTTTGCATTTAACCAGTTTAAATAAATTGCAAAACATAAAATTTTAAATTTTTTTACAATGATTTTGTGTCTTTTTTGTTGTTTACTTCAATAATGTTTTATGCTCTTAAACCGCAGAGAAATGTTATAAGCAGCATGTTTGAGTTTTTTGCCTGTTGATAGCGGCAATTTAGTGTAATTTTGTTGCATTTTACTAGAAAGTTGTTAAAGAATTTATTAGTTTTCAAAGTGTTTTTAATATTTTTTTTTAATGCTTTCATCAAATATTCACCAAATGGTTGAAAATAAGTAGATCATGCTTCTGCTAGTCCAATATTAGTAATTAAGGCATATAAAGTTCAGTCTGTGTTTTCATATAAAACACGTGTTTAAAGAAGTCATTAAATTTAATATAATTTTAAGGTTAAATAAAACAACAGCAAATATAATTGAAAATAAGTTAGTTGTGGGTTAGAAATTAATATGAAAGAAATGTGCAATTGTATAAGGGAAAAAGAAAAACAAAATACATTGAAATGAAACAAAATGGTTGGTTGGTTTTCTTGAAGAAATTTTTGAATTTGTTTCTGCATTTGTAAGAATTCTCATTTAATTTGTTTTTAAATTTTTACTTAAACATACAACATTTTTGAGTTTTTTGAAGAAATAGTTTTAAAGTCTACTAATATCTGGTATAAGCACCAATGAAGTGCAGCATATACAAAAAATGTGTACAATGTCCAAGTGACAAATAAATAAACTTTTGTTTTAATTTTTTTATTACTCAGTTTTTGAAAATTATTTCTGTGGAAGATTTATTTCCACAGGCCTGGAATCGATATATCTTGATGTTGGAAATAGGATAAAGAAATGGATTGTTATAAAAAATGAGGATTTGGTTGCACACACTGGACTACTTATAGCGAAATTGCACAGCTACTGTCGGAGAAATTACCTTTAATAAAATAAAAGCAAATATTGACTCAAAGCTCACCAATATTACCAAGTTATTAATTGATCGCTCAAATGCGTGTAATGCCCGATGAGTTGACATTAAATTGTGACATTGCTTCGGCTTGCGTCTGTTAATTTTAAATTGCCAAACCAAACTGTCAGAGAAATGAGTGTTGCCAATTTATTAAATAAAAATTGAATTTTTTCTTTTATTAAAAAAAAAAAAAAAATTTATTTGCCGAAATATTCTTTTTATTTTTCCAAAAAATTTGCGAACTTTTTCATTTCAAAAAATATCATTAAGCAAGGATTTCCATTATACAAATAATAAATCTGTTGAAATTATAATACACGGGATTTACTACTCTAAAATATCACTTGCTTAATAAGTTTATTATATTTTCTCTTTTTCCTTATGGAAACAAACTAAGTAAATGTGATTGAAAAGTTTTGAAAAGAAACTGAAGCTAGTAAGCAGCAACAGCAGCTAAAGAAAATTTTAATGCTTAAATCTACATGAATCAATTTTCATTTCCTGCAATTTTCAGACACACTCTTAAGCTTTAAAATAATTTAAAAGAAAAATATGAACGAAAAAATATCAGCAACAACAACAGCAGAGTTAGTTAAGCAAACTTAAGCTAAACAAGCAGCCGGGCAGCCAACCACTCTGTCCGTCAGTCAGTCATAGTTAAATAAAGAATTAGACAGGCCAAACAGCCTGTTTCCACACATACACACATATGTTTTTAATACACATACGGCAAAGTAAAACTATGAATAACTTTTGCTCGTATTCACTTAATAACAACGAAACATAAACCAAACAAAAAAAAAGAATCAATTGTAAGCTTTGAATTTGCTAAAACCCACTTATCTAATTGCGATTCCGGGAACTGGTTCTCCTTGATACATTTTTTTCGCAGTAACAATTGTTGTTGCTGCTGCTGCCAATATTTATATTTTTACTAGATTTTTTTTATTCAGTTGTTGTTGCTAAAAACATATACAAACAAACTCATTAGAATTTAATCATAACTTAATGCTTTGCACAAAGAGCAAAAATTTTATTCTAAAACAAAAGCCATACATATAACGAATGTAGGTTCGATAAATATGTTTTGGCAGTAAATTAATAAATATTATTTAATTTGTTATTGCTTTTAAATTATTTGTTTCTTTTAGGATCATAAAAATGGGGCTAAAGGCCATTTGAATTAGTTAATGGAACTGTCAGTGTATTTGTTGCCATTTTTTAAAGCAATAGATACAAACTGATTTGCTTTAAATATTTCCATGTCTTTAATAAGCACTTAAGAGATTTTCGAACGTTTTTCTACTGTGGGAGCTATCGGATCACTGAAAATCCTTTCAAAATTCGATAAAAAGATTTATTGTTTTAAAAGTGTTAAAACACAATTGCAATTTACTCATTTTACAGAGAAGAGTATGAGATTATTATGGACTTGAATAGAACCTAGAATCAGCATACTTCTCACAAATAAGCCGGGGCTTCGATAGAAAGATATTTGAAACTTGTTTTACAGTGCTGAAAAGTGTTTTTTTTTGGAAAAAAAAATACTGAATACGTATCAAAATTATGATTCAAATACATGACAGTGAATAAAGAATCATTAAAAACGTTCTGTGCTTTAAAAAAACTCAACAATTTTGAACAGCGTCAAAGTCGAATGTGATTATTTTTATTTGTATACCAAAATAAGATTAATCAAATATATTTTAATCAACTAGATTAGGTAGAACAGGCCAAGGAAGAGAATAAAGAAACGCAGCTTACTTGGGTCTACTACGTCGATCCCTTTGTAATACGCGTAGGAAAAACAGAAAAGAAAGAGTCAGGAATTAAATATAAAACGCTTAAGAAAAAAAACTTCTGATCAATAAAACAACTCCTATCATTGATAAAGAATGAGAGGTTAGCAAGAAAAATCATATCTAACTCCGAGAAACTGTCTATTCTGCGAGTTCCAAAGTGCCCTACTTGGATATTATAAAGAAGCACAAGAGGTAAAAGATGGTTTTTTCTTCCTCTGCTTTCTGACAATTCTGCAGGAATTGTTAAGAGATAATCTAATACTTTAGGTATAAATCTTTTAATGTAGTCACTGTTATGGCCGATCGCTTCGTCGCCAAGTGTTGTGCCCCTTTTGGCAAGTTCATCAACAAAGGTTTATTTATGTTTTGATTGATACAAGTTTATTTTAACTGGATAATTTAAATATTTAAACGGAATAAATGCCAATTTTTAAATTCAGATTAAAAAAATAATTAAATGTTTTTATTTTATTTCCAATTTCTCAGTGAAAAAAGAGTTTGTTTCATATTGTCCTGAAATTTATTTTAATTCCTGGTTTTTTGCTTTACCGTTGTGGCTGTTAGTTATAACTAATAATTACATTTTACACTCTTGTCTAATTATGTAGGCAATTAAACACCCCTCCTAAATTTTTAAAATACACCCACCTCTGCAGCTTTAAGCAAATCTATAAATGTACAAGTGAACGTGTAAAACAAAATAATTGTTTGCAAATATTAGAATATAAGAAAGATATCTACAACTCTAGAAAAAAAATCAAAACAAATAAATAGAAAAATTCATATTAAGAGAATGTGATTGTGTATGTTTACCGTATTCAGTTCTTACGAAATCCATAACAAAAAAATTATTTTACAAATCGTTAAATAAGTTAATAAGTAATATAGTGGTTGGTGATTTAACAGTTACAAGCCTACATCTCTCATAACCATTTGATGGCCAAGTTAACTAAGCAACGACAGACATTCAAACAAACAAAAATGAACTGACCAGTTAACAACACTTAACCAATCAATTGGCCTTGATACACGCCAACCAAGTAGGAGAGGTAATGAATTTAAAGCTTTTTCTTTAGCGTAAATCCTAATAGAATCTGGTTATTGCAGCTGCTGTTTTTTTTTATTTCCATTAACATTCATTTAATAACTAATGCTGGCCAAGTTTTAGTTGTTAACAAACAATCTCATTAATTAAGTTTTACTAACTTTTCTTTTGATGGAATTTGAATTAACCAATCTATTAAGGTTTTAGAAATTAGAATTTCTTATGGCTGTCTAAGATGTTGTAGCATATTTGCTTATGACTTGATTTCTATGCCTAACGAGTAATCAATAAAAAAAAATTATATCTTAATTTTGGTTTTTTAAAACCGTTATCCATTAAATTAAGCAAATTAAAAAAAATTTTATAAAAATATTTAATAGAAAATAACTAAGAAAATAGTGATTTTTGTAAACATTTTTATAAAAAGAAAAGTTTTTTCAAGAGAAATGTAGTCAAAAATTTTTTTAAAAAAAAGTAAGATTTTCAGAAAAAAAACAAAATCAAGTAAAATATTTTTTACACAAAAAAAATTTTCAAAAATATATGCATTTTTTATTTTTTTTTTTGTAATAGAAGCTTCTTTTCAAAAACATTAAGTCATTATCATTACTATTAACTCTGGTTACAAGCTAATAACTAAGCAAAAACATTTAACTCATGCCTGAATAATTCCAATTATTCCTTTAATAACTCATCGTTAAATGATTTTTAGCCACGAGACCATTACCTTTCTCCATCTTTTTCATCAATTTTCACTTCCCATGAGTTTCTTATTAAATAAAAAGTATTTATTGTAGATTGCAAATGACTATTTAATTGTCAAATATTTAGCAAGTAATTTAAATGAAATCACACAACACAACTCTTTCGCCGCATAAATCACCTACCATTTAAACTTGATAGCAAATATCTATTTGTTAATGCAAAAGCAGAAAAAAAATTTACATTAAAATGCATCATAAGTATTACAAAGAAAAAAACTTAATGTTTGCAACAAAAGTTAACAAATTTAATGACATTTCATGGCAACAATTAGCCTCATTTTAAGTGCATTCAGTTAACGATTATTAATGTGGTCAAAACACACCATCTTTGTTGAAGGAAATTTGTTGCCAGCAACAACAAGAAAATCAACAAACAACATAAGTTTAGAGATAAACTTTTGCTTAAGTTGCAGTTTCTAGATGATCTTCTCGTGGCGAAAAAAGAAGAGCTGGAGTTAACAACAAAAAAGCTTATCCTGTAAGGAAGTAGCACAAAACCCTTTTTAAACGACATTTAATACCTTTTTGAAAAACATGGCTAAATGCTTAAACATTTCAACACGATTATCATTTATTCTAAAGCTTTTTATTAACAGTTTTTTGTGCAATTTTCTTTTTTCTTTTATTTCTTAGCTTAGGTTACAGTATAAGTCTAATCTAATCAAACACGCAAAATAATTATAAACAAACACAATGAATATAAAGAGAATACCACAACAAATAGACAGACAGACAAACTATAAGAGAAGAGTTAGAAAACAAGCATATGTTTATTAATTATAACCTTAACCCTTAAAAGGATATAAAGGAAGTAGAGTGAAAAATACATTTTAGCTGTTAAATATTATTAAAACTTATTGGAGCGATTTTTTTTTAAATATATATTTTAAGTAAATAGAACTGTTATAACAGTATTTCCTTTAAGACAAAAATGTTATGCAAAACGATTTTTTTTTTTTTGGGAAAAGTGTTATACAAACATATTTTCTAAAGAAAAACTTTTATGCAAACAAGTAAAAAAAAAATATCAGAAATATTTGTTTGATAAGACACTTAGATAAAAGCTGTTATATTAATACTTGTTCTAAAGTAAAACTGTTTTGCAAATATATTCGCAATATAAGAAAGTGTTTCAAGAGAAAAGATTTATAATAAATTTTAATAGAAAAATTTTGTTAAGAAAAAAATTGAAAGCTGTTATATAAGTATTCAAAATTTTTTTTAATATACATATTATAAAAAATTGTATTGAGGATATTCTTTTTTAAGCAAACTGTTATATTAAAATTTATTTTACACTTAAAAAAAAATTTATTTAAACAATTTTTTTACAAAATTTTTATTTTGTAAGCGAACTATTTTTCTTATATATTTTTTATATAAAAAAGTGTTATACTAGCACAATATCCTTCAAGAAATAACTATTATAATTAAATGTTTGCTTTTGGAAATTATTGTATATACTTAGATTTTTTTAAATATATAACGCCAACATTTTTTTAAAATTTAAACTGTTATACTAAAACTTTTCAATAGCGAAGTTTTTATATAAACTGTTATACAAAAATTAAAATTTTTTTTTTTAATCTTCACATTTTAAGGTTAATGTAGCATTTGTTAGGACATGGTCATTATCATCATCACTACCATCATCAGATGGCAGAGTATAAGTATCAAATATAATCGAGTCTTTTATTTGCGACCAGAGAATAAAAATTGAAAATTGTTTGTAATCTGTGGCTATTTACGTACAATATAACCACTATTATATTACCACTTTTCGCTAAGTGCGTTTATAATGTCTGTTTAGATAAAATATTTAAGATAAATATAAAGATCGTGATTCCAATTTAAGCTCGTATGCATTTAATCTTTTCCACTGCTTTAGCTTACACAATAGAAGAGCGAAGAAAATGTTTTCTTGGACATTTGTTGTTTTTTATGTTTTATTAAAAAAAAAAAACAGACAAGAAACTAAGCAGAATGGTTTGTCTGGCGTAAAGATGGTCTTGCCTAAAAAACGGCAGCATTAGATTATAATAGCAACTACAATAAAACGTATGTTATTACGCCAAGTTAAAAAAATATCGAACAGCATCTTTGAGCCACCAAATGCCTGATAATCAGCATCAGCATTTCCATCTTAAAAGAAATAAAAAAAAAACAAAGCTTACTGCTAAAGTTCCAAAATATTTATGGCTTTAGTTATGATGCTGGTATTTTATTTATTTATTTATTTTTGCTGCAGCGGGAATTACGAGCATGTGAAATCGAACTAATTAAGCGTAACTTATCGTTAGTCTACCATCTTTTTTAGTTAACAAAATATTTACAAACAAAATGTTTGTCTTTCATTTGGTGTTGAAATTTCTTTTAGCTACTTTTGTTTACAATGTAAACATTTTTTTTTTAATAATTTTATTTTAAAGAAAATCTCCCGCCAATGAAGGAGTATCTCCAAAAAAAAAAAAAATTGGTTTCATTGTTCTGCTTACAAAAATTCAAGTTAATTAGGGTGTTTGCTGTTAAGATGCTACCTGAATGTTTGTCGATCGAGAAGTGTGATCAATTTCATAATTTAATCATAATTAATAATAAAGTACTAATAACAATTTATGACCGTCTATCTTCATGGTGGCTTAATAATTCAAACTAATAAAAAACTATTTTTTTATTTTCTTAACACTGCATCCAGGTGGTATTTTTACTTTTTTATTTTATTTATTTCCATAAGAAAAATTTACATAATTTTGTTTGGTGTTTAACAAAAGAAAAGAAATATTGATCTACAAAACCGGCTTAAAAAGGAAGTCAACTAATATTTTGGGGTTGACCATTAAAGGAATGAATTTTAAATTAACAAGTAAAAGCGCAACATTAAAAAAAAACCTTTTAATTAAAAAAGGATTTCAATAATAATAATTGAAGTTTCACTAGCTTGCCTTAAGATGCCTTTGCATTTTGTTCGATGTCAAACGGACACAACCCATTTTTGTATTTGTATCTATAACTTCTTTCTGTTCCGCCGACTTTGTTTGATTTCAATTCTCACTATATGTGATATGTAATACGTTTTTGCTGCCAAATTATATTTCTTTATATACTTTCGTTTAATCTTTATCATATTTTCAACGGTCATAAAGATAGTCGAACATAAATTAAAGGTTTTTTATTAATGAAAATTAATAAAAACTTAAATTATCCTCCGAAAAGATTTTTTTCCTTAAGTATTTAATGCAATAAAAATAATTCTATAGAACTGAAATTTATAGAATAATTAATTAGAAGCAAATGTTTTAAAAATGTTCATAAAAACGAAAGTTTGTAGACGTTTTTTTACAAGTTCTGCATTAAACTCATTTTAATTAGGTTTTCTTAAAATCATAATTTTAATTAAATTTTCCACAAAAAAAAAACTAAAATTTCTTATTATAAAAATACTTCTTTATTTCCTGCCTCTTTTGAGGGAAGAACTTTAAAAACTTCTTTAGCCATTTCGATACCAAAACCTCTAAACTTATCAAGATTATGTGGGCGTTTTAACGCAACTACTTTTTGTCTATCTATAAATACGCACACAAATCAAAAAGAGCCCTAAAAAAGCCTTATTTAAACATAAAACATAGTTTCATTGAATTTGACGTTTAAGATCAATAGGTCGCGATCGACAATCATTTGCCAAATGACTGGCGCACGATAAACACATCAGTCAGTCAAGCAAACAGGCAGACAGACAGATAAACATATGTAACAGGAAATACGAGAAATGTACAAACAAAAAAAAAAAGAAAACCATCAGTCAGTCACATCGACGCATACAGACGCATACCAGCTGCACACTTCCTTACTCATCTGCAAATGTTAAGACTTGACCAAGGTTGCTGTTGTTTTTGGTGTTTGTTTTTCTGTACGATCATGCAGGCTGTTGTAACTTACCATTCATTCAGTGAGACCATCATTCAATCAGACATGCAACTTTAAATCAAGACTAAATACTTTACTTTGTACTAACTCTTCTTAAATGCGTAGTGTATTATTCTGTTTTTTTTTATAACTGGTCTGTAGGTCTTTTTGGGCTGGTTATTTAAGCCTAAAAACGTTAAAACATTTATCAAATTGTGCTGCTACTTTTGAAATGCACAAACATGTTCTACTAGTTGGTAGTTTTTGCTTGAATTTATGTTACCAAAATCTACGCATAATTCGGTTATTTCTTTGCCAGTATTTCAACCGGTGTTGCCAGCTTAGCAAAAATAGTAAAGTGTAGATTTATTAAAAATGTTTATAAAGTTTTTTTATTAAATGAAAATGTATCAAATATTTTCCCCAAAACGATAATGTATCGTAAATTTTCTGTTGAATAAAAATTTATCGTAAGATTTTTATAAAACAGGAATTTGTGTAATTTTTTCTTAAGAAAGTTTATTGTACTTATTTTTTGAAGAGAAATGCGTTTAAAATTTTTTGTAAAACAAAATAGCTTAATAAAAATTTGTTTATATGCAAATTTATTACTAAAATTTAAAAAAAAAAAAATCTCGAACATTTTCTCTCCGTAATTTTTAGTTTTAACAAAAAATTATCATAAGTTTTGTAAAATTGTTGAAGACAAAAAAATATTTTTATTTTATTTAGAACAAAAAGTTTCTAAGTTTCAGGCAAAATTAATATCGTAAAATTAAAAAAATAAATGGAATTTGCCGTATTTTTTTGTATTAATATAATGTTAATTATTGCATTAAAAAAATTTTTATTATAAAAAAATGTATCGAATCTTTTCTATACAGCAGTGATTTCTTGTTAATTATTTTAAAATAAAATTTATCTTAAATTTTCTAAAAAACCAAAAAATTATTGTAAAGTCTTTAAAAATGAAATTTACTTTTAAAACAAATATAATATTTAGCGTATAATTTCTGTAAAAAATTATCGTAAGTATTTATTACAACAAATCTTCTATAAATTTAATTTTTCTAAATATTTTGTAAAGCAAGTTTCCTTAAAATTGAAAGCTTATCGTACATTTTATCTTAATAAGTTTTCGGCAACACTGTTTTCCATCGTTTTTTACGTAAAGATTTTCCATTATTCATATGATTTTTTTCCTGCATTTGATAACTCATGTCGTAATATTAAATGGTTCAGTTGATGTATGACTGGGCTACAAGTATTTTGGAAGTATTTTTTTGTTTGTTTCATTCATTCATTTAAATGTTTGTTGGTAACTTTTTCTCTACTTTGTCTAAAGAAATTAACTGTTAAAATCATATGTTTGGTATGAAATTCTCTACTATGGCACAGTATTATTTGAATTTTGCGTTATGCAGTAGTTCTGCTATTTTTTTTTCAATTCTAAACCTAATGTAGAAAAGAAAAAGTAATTAAAATACCACAACACAAATGCTGTTAGGACGATGTAGGGAAAGAAGAAGAAATAGAAAAAAAAGATATAAATAAAATTGGGCAGTAAAATTTTACAAGTACAATCACCGTTCCGCACACATAGACAAAT
Source organism: Paykullia maculata (assembly GCA_003055125.1). Taxonomy (NCBI): domain Eukaryota; kingdom Metazoa; phylum Arthropoda; class Insecta; order Diptera; family Rhinophoridae; genus Paykullia; species Paykullia maculata. The sequence continues at coordinate 11,138 of NDXZ01029500.1, forward strand.
CTAATCTAAGAGTAGATTCTGAAGTTTATGTTTATATTAGAGGAAACTCATAAATTTGTTTTATTGGTTTGCTCTGGCCTGATGATATATTTTCTATAGGGGGCCTAATTTTAATTTTCACCATTAATGTGAGTAATGGTTTTAGCAGCCAGGAGGAAATATGACCTTAAAAAATAACTTGAAGTCATAAAAAATTAATAAGTTTTGTTTTTCTTTCTTTTCTCGCTTTGTACAGGAAAATTTAATAAATTAGTTTATTTAGTTATTTTTTAATTAGTTTTGTGTTTGTGTGTGTGTTTGTTTTTGAAAATTAGGTCATCTTCATAATAACATGTATTTTTTGAATGTTGCTATTCATATACATATGCCAAATTATGTTTCTTAGGGCAGGGGATATAAAAACTGTTATATTTTATTTATATATTCATAATTCAGACTTAAAGAACAGCCCGTATGGCACAAAGGTGGTTTTCGGAAGCTACGACCATTCCGGATCAAGAATAAAATTGAAATAAAAGTAAAATAATAAAAAAATGTACATAATGTTTCAGATTCTACTTTTTTATAATTTTTTTTCGTTGGCTTCCTAAGCAATATTTAAAATTTGTTTCAATTTAAAAATCAATCAATTTTCCTCTTATTTTTTTGTCTGCATTCAGATCTACTTTTATTTTATTTTAAATACCGCCAATAAAATGTTAAGAAACATTACAATATTTCTTTATTTTTTTAAACTCCAGCCAAGTTTTTTTCTGCAGTTTTTTTGTACCATATTTTAGTTTTTTGTTTTTTTGCTTTTTGTCTTGAAGAAAATGTCAATGCATTTGATAAATTACATTAAAACAAGTTAAGAGCAGCATATAAACAGATGAATGTTTTGAACGAACAAATGAATGAATAAACAGTAGTACATTCATGCATCCATTGTATCGTAAAATAAGTAATTCTGTATCAAAGTTTGTGATTGGGACTATGGTTAAGGTGCTGGAGCTGTTACTTCTGCTGCTGCTGCTCATATTTACTACTGATGGTGGCGGCATTTGAGAGCATTACAAAAGTTTATTGCATGCCACGACAATTTAGCTTTAACTTAAAAACTTAAGTAATGAATGTTGTATGTTGTATTTTAAATCAAATAAAATAAAAACAAAATAATAATGAAACTGTATTAAATAAAGGTAGAAAACAGAATATAAATAAAACTAACCTGAATATTTTTTTTGAACGCAAACAAAATTGGATCAACTATTATTGGGTTAAGATAGAGAGTAATTTCGTATTTAAACATATTAAACGAAATTGCAACAAAATACAACATAAACAAGTAAGAGCGCTATATTTGGCTGTGCCAAATCTTATATACCCTTCACTATGTGTATTTACGTAAAAAAA
>NDXZ01029500.1:14180-26185 GCA_003055125.1 Paykullia maculata
TCAAAGTTTAAGGCATTGAGTTTTGTTTTGTTTTTCAAAATGGCTAAGATCACTTTTCGAAACTATTTTTATGGTTCTGTGCGTTCATCGCCCGGTGATTTTTGTTTAAATATTATGTATATGTATCTCGCGATTTTCGGATAAATTTCTATATAGATTTTTTTATATTGCAGAAAATTTCTAATAGAGTTTAAATGATGGAAAAAGTTTTATAAAAATTGTTTAACAACTTTTTATGCATAGAAAATGTTAATGAAATTTCCTCAAATTTTGCATAGTTTTGAAAAAAAGTTAGCTGATATACCCATACACGATAATTAATTTCGATCAAACTTTGTAACACTTTATCACTTACATACGAATATAAATGGGCTTAATAACATTATTATTAAGAACTTTTGATACTCGCCATCTGTATGTCTGCAATTCGTTTCAAACATTGTTAACATAATTTAGATCACAATTTCAATGTCAAATTTTGTCTTTGTTTTTAGAAAATGTTAATAAAATTTATTTTAAAAAACATCGAATTTTTACATTTTATCTTATTTTAGAAAATCATTGACAAATTTCGTTAAATAAAAATTTTGTTTATAACTTTTCTTTAGAAAGAAATAGTTAAAATAGTTTTCTTATAATTTCTGAAAAGTTTTAAATAAATTTTTGCTATACCTTAACACCCTGTCCTCCTATAAACACATGTGTAGTTAATACAAATCTAAAAGTTCTACTCTGCTACTTGTCACTGGTACTTTTCTGATAATACTCTCTGGGTTCAAATACTCACTTTTAAGCTTTGAATTGTTGGCTTCATAAGAACGTATATTAGTATATTGTATGCTGCTGCTACAGTTATTGTTATTGTTGTTGTTTTAATTGCATGTTCATATGCTGTTTGTTAAATGAAATAATACAGGTTCTTTAACAGGGAACCTAAACAACACAGCAAAAGCAAAAGAGATCAACAACAGCCAGAACTGCCAACATGTTGTTAAGCCATTTACCAACGAACCGTCCAATCATTGCACTGAAAATTAATTCTAATGAAATATGTAGTCTATGAATTACTTTGACATTTTCTGGAAAATTACAATTGATTGTGGTTTTCAAAAGCCCCAGCAATTAAATTATATTACATGAGGACTTTAAAAACAAGTTAAAAACTTACAAGAACTTTAGCCATTAATACATCAAACTTATGGTTGAAATCTTTCATAAAAAAAATACATTTATCTTGATTTATAACGTTTTAAATTGCTAATGAAAAAAATTTAAAGTTTATAAATAATATAAAGGCAGGTAAGTAAATATTTAAATGTTAAGGACACCTAGATAAATATAAATTAAAGCAGTTAAAAGAGAATTTCAAGGTTTAAATCACAACATTAAATGTAAATTAATAAAGTAATTTTTTTATTAAGTTAATTTTTTAAAAATTGAAAAAAAACTTAATTATTTAATTTAATAATTTAAAATAACTTCTATTTAATGCTAAAAATTTCTTGTCTCTTTAAAGTCTCACTTAACCAAGCACTTACTGCACAGTAGTTTGGTCATTGTTTATACCCCCCCAACACATTAATGTATTTTTAAATGCTTAAGACAACAATAAAAAATTGTTTCCATTAAATAAATATCTCTTAAGAAACCAACTACTGAAAACTGGGTGTTTCTTTATCACTTTATTATAGAAATGAACAGAAAAAAAACAACGATAGTGGTAGCCTTTTGCATGTTTTGGTAATCAATCTGGTGAATAACACTTACCAGCTATTTGTTTTTCGGGCAACAGCAACAATATGAAAGCTTAACTTAAAAAAAAAATAATAATAATGAAGTGCATGAACACAAATGAATTTGGAAAAAAGTCAAGAAATCAAAAGAGATTTTTTGTCTAGAAAAACATTTAGAAAAAGGCCGAAATATACAAAACAAATTTAACGAGGTAGTAAGTACAATAAATGTTTAACCAATTATTATGTACCCAGCAGCAGCTTGGTTATAATGTGCTATCACGCACTTATACACATTTTAATGACTTCTGCTTATTGTTTGCCTTACCAGGAAGTAGTATAGTAATAACAAGATAAAAATGTGTTGCGAAATAACTTATTTTTTAGATATCTACTAGAAACTGATTTGATTAATTACCAAAACGTTTTGTAATTTGACACTAAAGTTTTTATGTAATATCCTTTAAAGGGCATTGCAGGGAAGCAACTAACATAATATTTATTTTCACATTATTGATAACGAGTTATGGAAGTTCGTATTATCAAGTGCATATAATCAACAAGTAATTTTTTAATGATATAAATGTAATAATTTCTACAATTCCTAATTTCTAAACAATTTAGCGAACTGTTCAGTTAAAGTAGATACCTAATGACAGTTAAAGTAGAAAGTAATGACTTCACAAAGTCCCCTTTTGTAAGTGGTCATAGTGACTAATAGTGGGACTAATAAAATTTTCATGGTGAAATAATAAGAAAAACCGCTAATAAATTTTAAAGTAATGAAGATTAACTGTATTAACCCTTTAATTCATTATGTGATAATGAAAGTTTTTGCTGGGTATTGACAAAAAAAAAAAAAAAAACAAAAAAACAAAAACTGGTCTAAGATAATTTTTACTTTATATATTTTTTTTTTTTGTTTATTTTTTAAAACCGAAAGCAAAAAAAATATCTCCATCAGCATCATTAAGTACAACAAATCCAATCAAAACTATACGCATTTCTATTCACTTTTCAAAATTTTAAATAATTTTTTTTGTATTCCTTTATATATAATCATTTTTACATTAGTTGTCTTTTTTATTTAATTTTTCTTCTTACCTTTTATTGTTTCTTTTTCTATTTTTGAGCAACTACTTTTGAATAAATATGGGATTAAGTGGAATAAGAAAAAAAAATTTTTTTTTTTAACAAAACCGTGACAATTGCTGTAATATATTTAAAAAAAAAAATTATAAAATAGATTTTGTAATACTTTCCATTTCGTATGTACCAGATGGTGTTTCCTCTAGTCGAATAATAAGGGGACGAAACGTTATAAATTAGTTTGTGTGTAGAAATTAGAAATAAACTTAAAAGTGAATGTTATTCCAACATAATTAATAATAATAAAAATATAAGGAGAAATTAAGAAAAAGCAGTAATAAATTACCTAAATTTTGTAAAAAAAATGGTAGAAAAAAAATAAATTATAATTATGCATTTATTACTTAAATAATCATGGTAGCGAAACTCACAATTGGTAGCATATTTGCAAGTCATGCAAAGTCATGCCTTTTTTTATTTTTGTTTTCAATATTTGTAAAATTCGTTGTAGCAGCTCTGCCGAGTAAATTCATATCAATGTTTCATTAAAAATTATAGTTTTTTTTTTATTTTGGTAAAATTTCTTTTAAGAAACTTAAATAAAAAACCTACGCCTAGAATTTAATTTACAGTCTTGCCCGAATATAAGTATTCTTATTGGATGACTAAAAAAAAGCTTAGGTAAGTTTTTAAATTTTAATTAATTTAAGATTTGGTGGCCTTATCAGAAGACAGGTATAAAAAAGGTTCCAGTATCTGGTTAACCTTAACTAAACCAACTTTGCAATCTTGTACCGCAACGATCTGAAGCCCTAAGTTTCTTTCTTATCCGTTGGTAGGAACAAGTTCTCAATATTAAAACTTTTAGTTAAACAAAGCACTGTAAATATGAAGTATAAGTTAATTAATGGCTACTATTTTTGGAATGATAAACTAATGACAGTGAGTTTTGGCCTAAATCATTGTTGATGATCTTTGATAACACGAGAAAAGTCCAGGGCTTGTAGCAAGAAAGAATAATAATGCTTTTGCCGCTGATATATAAGAGCATTAATATAATTTAACATTTAAAAAAAATTTTTACATACAATTTTTTAAAAAAAATTTAATACAATATTTAATAACGAAATTAAATAAATTAATTCTATTAATAAAGTTTCTACCTTATAAAAAACATCTTTAAAGTCGTAAGCGTATGCTTTATTTTAAATAATGGCATCTTTCGATTTCAGTCATAGGGGAATAAACATTCCCTCTTTTCTAATTTATAAATCTTCATACGTAAAAGTAATAATGGTTATTAATTACTTTTAATTTGTTTAATTTTGTACAAAATTTTCTCCTGCAGTTATATTTTATCTTAATTAAAATATAATAAAAATTTACACCATCATACCAAAAATTATATGCATAATCGTACATAAATGTGCTTTAACGCAAATATAATACTTAATGCTAACAAATTCTCACACTTATGTGCATACATATGTGTTCTGTTTGCAAATACAAATTTGTATTCATAAGAACAGTATTTGATAAAAGTATTTAAACAAAACGAATTTTTAAGGTAATTCTTTATAGAATTTGTAACTAATCAATAACTATTTTATTTTTAATATTTTTTTTGCATTGAGTTAAAAAAGATTTAATAACAAAGTTTAAATAACGAACACTTTTTTAGCACACTGTTTTTTTAAGGTGTAGAAATTGTAGGTCTGTGAGTATGGAGATGTAATATATATTGTATAATGTTTACCAAACTAATTAGACTAAATTTTTATTTGCAATATTATTTTCCTAATTTTTTGTTTTGCGCAGCAAATAGGTAGATCATATTCAACATACAGTATAAGTATATGCAGCATGTTGCAAGTGAAAACAACTACATATGTGCATATGTATATACCCAGCAGCGAACATTTTGAGGCCTTTATTTATAGGGCCTTCTGTAAGGCCTAGGCAGGCCTTTTTTTAGATGCAGTACTTATGTTCGCTTGCCTTCTCAGGAAGGCCTTATGGAAGGCCCTTCTACATACTTACATACATACATTTTGAGCTATGAAAAGAAAAAAACGAAGTGGACTTATGTACATATGTACATAAAAAGTTTTACTTAAATTTTATAACAAAGCGGTTGTCTGCTTTTTTTCTGTTAACTTTTTACGTGGTAATAAATAAAATTTTTATTAAAAATAAAACAAAATGAACAAAAGATCACCTAGACGCTTGTCAAAATTAGAAAAACAAAAATTCTAATGAAGAAGGCCTCTAATCAGGCCTGCTGAAAAAGGGAACGCAGAAGGCCTTGGCTGGCTAGGACATCGTGTGTAAAAAATGTATGAGTATGTATTTATATACATACATATTATATATAAGTTATAAATAAATTAGAGTTTTCTACAGCTCAGTACAGGTACTCGTAACATGTACTAGAGATAATCAGATGTAATATGTTTATACGTATGTATGTATATATATGCATATTTATATAATAATAAACATACATACATATGTACGTGGGTTTTATACACATGTAGTCATTTGTTAACTTCATTAAAATACATTTTAAAATATCCAATTAATTAGGGTTTTTTGTTTTTTTTTGCAGCCATTACGGCGAGATTTTGCAACTTTTGTTACTCAGGTTGCAAAAGACGCTGCTGTTACTGGTGACACCAGTGGCTTTTTCAGTTTCTTTTGCCGGCAATCAACAACAAACAACAACAGCACGAAGATTGCAAGAAACACACACACTAACACGAATTGTATTGCAATAAAATGATATGTACATACATACATATTGTTGTAGTCTGATGTTAACAACTCATTCAATATGTATTTCGGCATAATGCCAAGGAACACCAGAAGCCAAAAAAACCAAAAATTAGATGAGGACTAAGATCTGTGACAGTTTAAATAAGCAGGGACAATGTTTTCTCCGAAAAACGGAAAACAAAACTTCCACTTTTTCCTTTGAACAAGAAATAGTAAAAAATTTACAACAAAAAAAAAACTCTTATGAAAATAAAATGACACTGACATAAAACAATAGAGAGAAAATGACAAAAAAGTTTTGCCAAAACTTTATTAAAAAAAAACTTAGAAAACAAGCTCATGCATGCATGATGATAGTATTTCTGTTAATACTATTGTTGTTGCTGTTGTTATTGTTAAGGATTCTATTTGTAATTTAAGCAAAAGTTTTCAAAACTAAGCAAATAAATTCTTTGGCTGCATAAAGACAAAAATGTAAGTTAATAAAAAACAAATTCATTTCAACCACAAAATTGATAAAATAATAAAACAATTTTGATTTTTTCTTATACACCAAAAAAAAAACACAAATACTTTTTGTCTCTGTTTTAAATATTATTTTGCCTTTAGCTATACGAGTTTTTTAAACTCACTACCATCATAATGTAAGTATATCTATGTATGCATATATGAAACTTATAAGTATAAAATAAAAAAAAGGTAATATTGTTTATCAAAGAAAATGCTTTTTATGCAAAGCAAAGGGGGTGTAAGTTCTGGGGGCAAATTACGGCATTCGATATCGAATGAAATTTTGTTCGATCAATCAAGTTTTCTCCGTATTTGGTATAGGAATTCTAATTAGAATTTTTTTATTTTCGATCGATATCGAATGCCGTGATTTGCCCCCTGTATTAAACGTAAATGAAAGTGAAAAACAAATTAAAAAAAAGATAACTATCAAATAAACTTAAAATATTCCTCTTGTCAAATATTAAAAGCACAATTGAGGTAGTCAACTTGAATCCACTGGAACTACATGTAAATTCAAGCATTTTTCTTTTCAGAATAGCACCAGAAAGCCTGACTCCTTCTTTTTGGATGTTCCAAGTTTCAAGTAAATCTTAATACCACTTTTAAAGTTGTATATGTTTTCGTTTGTTTGTAATTTACCCTAAATACTCTATATATATTGGTATTTGTTCGCACACACGCATGTGTGTAATTTTTAAGCCAAAACTGCTTGAATCAAATTTAAGTTTCATTCATACATAAATACATATTACGCACATAACAAACCTTATTGGTAAGAACCACAACTAGCCTCGATACAATTGTTATTCCAGAATTTTAATAAAATCTAAATATGGCATAATGTTGGAAAGGCAAATTTTTTAAATTACCTATTATATACATATTATGGTGTAGGGTACAATATGGTCAGGCTTAACAACCATAAACTTTCTTGCGGTACTTTTATTTTAAAAATAAAATGAATTTTTTCTTATTGTCTCATATCTTCTTTAAAAATATTTTAGTACTTTTTGGCATGCCTGAGGCGTTCCTTTAATTTTCACACATCTGCTTTTATTTCATGTTTTTTATTTTTAAATAAACATTGACATGTTTCGGTCGATTGCTAAAAATAATTTCAGTTTTTTTTTTCTTAATGCTTTTGCTTTTGTAGCTGTATTATTGCAGTGATTTATTGCTAAATTAATTAGTATTTTGTTAAAGGAAATTCTTTAAGTGTTTGTAATCATTTTTTGTGGAGTTTCTTTAACAAGAGAAAATAAAAACGATTTATTTTTTTAGCAATAGCCTCTGGCGTTATCACTCTCAGCCATCAACATGAATTTCCACCTGTAACAATTGCAAATTGTACAGTGATCTTTTTTTTTTAACACACAAAAATAATCAAAAAACACATTTCTTTAAAAAAAAAACGTAAACTGAAGTAAATAAAATACAAATGTAAGAGGAACAAATATTCATGATTTACTTTTTGCTTAAAGTTTAAAACTTAATGCTGTCGTTTTAAACCAAAAATAAAACGTTTGATTTTTATTTTACTTTTCTCTCCTCAGAAACCTTGAGTAATTATATGGCAGTTCCGTTTTCCAACAAAAACAATTCTGCATTTGTATGTTGCACAAATGTATCAGCAACAATAGTATTTGCAGCAGAAGCAAAGGAAAAAATAAACAAAAACTCACCAATACCAATATGACCCCCTTAAGAAAGTTAAGATTTTCTTTTATGTGTTGTGTTTTATATTGTTTTTTCTTATATATTTTTTGTTTCTCCGTTTACTCTTTAAAGTCAATAGTTTATTGATCTGATTCGTTTTTTTTTGCTTCTGATTTGTTCCCTCTTTTTGTTGGGTATTGATTTAGGCAGGAACAAAAAGAAAAAAACATAAATAAACGAAATATTTCTTCAATGAAAATTCTTAAGCCATAAGAATTCCACTAAACTCTCAGTGGTACATTAGGATAAAACCGCTCTGAGTGTTACAAAAAAAATGTAGAGCGCAGCAATCGGCAGCCCGGACATATAAAAGCACCTTAAGATACATAAGCGAAACATATTTATAAGGAAGTTCTTATATCTCTCATTCCTATTTCGAGATTTTTGATTAAAAAAAACCAAAATTTTAGGTTAAAAAAATTTTAAACATAATTTAAGGGCCTTTTCTTAAATTTTCTTTGCCATCAAAAATTTTTTTCATATTTTTGTTGCAAAATGTTTTCTTAAAACGAGAACTTTTTTTAATTTTTTTGTTTAAAAAAAAAAAAAAATATTAATTACCAACCAACTAAAAAATCAGGCTCTACAAACTGTTGCTGCTTTTTGTTTTACTCTATCTATGTTCGAATAGCTTTACTTTTGGCCCAGATGTTGCTTGAATTTTATTTTCTTGACTTTACTGTAGTTTTTTCTGCGTTTTGTTTTATTGAATGTGTACGAAGTAACTAACAATTGCGTAAAAAGAAAAAAAAAGTTGAAAAAATACATCAGCACTTACATACTCACAACCTTGTTAAACAATACTTTAGCTAAAGGATTTCGTATTGTTAGCCATAAAGTAAAGAAAATACTTTTGTCAGTATGTCTGATGATTGTAATAGTGTATGAATTCAAGTGCGAGTGCCAACAAACAACAACGATTTATACTCTCGCCTAATGGTACTTGTTATTGGTGGCACTAAAAGATGAATGAATTGAAATTGCATAGATCAATGAATAAATAAATGTAAAATCCTTTTTAAACTATAGGAATTATTATGGATGTTTGGAGAAATCGTGCTGCTCTTCATCATAAAAATGAGCAAAATGTCAAAATGGCTTAAAAGCTGTTTGTATTCTGCGTGTTATTGTTTTTTCAGAAAAGTAGCTGTAAATGTCGTTAAAATAATGACACTAAAAGTTCATTTAAAAATAAGAAATTGAGTTATTATAGAAGGAATGGAATGTTGAAATTTAAGATGATAAATGAATATAAATAATAAAATAAATAATGAATATAAATTTAATAATTTGTGCAGGCGGTAATACATATTTAGACTAGAAATATAAGTTTTAATTTATTGAAAAAAAATTTTAATACATTTTGGTTTGGAAATTTTTTTTTTTACTAATAAAAATTAAAAAATTTAAGTTTTTATTTTTTCAATCTTAAAGAAGTTTTTATTTATTTATTATTTTTCTTTTTTATAAGAAACCGTTAGTTTTAAAATAAATCTTTCATAACATCCCAAATATCAAAAATTCTGATTTGTAGAAAGCTTTCAAGAAATTTTTTGAACATTTTTTTTTATTTTTTTAATAAAGTTTCGATAAAATTTCTTTTTAAGAAAACTTTTTTTTTTAAATTTTTCGTTTATAAAATATTTATTTTTATAAAAAAAAAATTTGTTTTGATAAAAAATGTACGATAAAACTTTTTAAAGAACTGTTTTTCTTTGTATGTTTTCTTTTAAGTTTGATTAAAAAGTTAAACAAAAAACTAAAAAAAAAATTTCGCTTAAAGTTTTGATTTCTTTTTTTTAAATATTTTTGAAAGATTTTTTTTTATATAAAACTTATAATAAATTTCCATAATTTTTTTTTTTTTTATAAAAATAGTTTTTAAAATATTCTCTTAACAGAAAATTTTAGTTTTCCATTTAAACAATTTTTGACAAATTTCTTTTTTTTCTTAACATTTTTTGGTGCTTTCAGAAATTGTGTGAAATTCATGGACGCGGTAGCGAAGCAGATCCCATATTGGTTACTACAAAGTTTTCCCTTTTTCTACCAGTTTTTTACTTATTTAAACTTTTTCCTGTTTTCCCCGTTTCTATCACTGTACGTTTGAATTTTCAAAAAATACCAAAAACGTGTTCTTATTGTTTTAGAGAAGTGACGAACGTAGTTAAATTATGTCTCCATGTTTATTGGTTTAGTTGTTATAAGGGCCCAAATGAGTACCAAAATATTACTTTTACCGGTTTTAAATAACCTGGCTCCCCAATTTCCAGTTATTCCTCCTGTGCAGTTATTTTTTGAGTAGAGTATAATTCTTTTTATACTTTGTTTGTGTCTTGTTTAGTTTAGCAAATATAAGGTTACCGATTTTTCCCTTTTTTACCTCTTTTTAACTGCTAAATATTTGAATTTCCAAAAATCCCTTCTAAGTGGGTCTATACAACGGGAGAGGTACCTACAGTCCAAAGTTCATGTCTCTAGTTTTATGCGTTTGAGCTGTGTGATGATGAATCAATCGGTCAACCAGTTACGTTACTATTTTATATAGTTATATAGATTTCTAATAATTATTTTTATTAAAAATTATTAGTAAAACTTATTTTTATAATAAATTGCGAATATGTAAAAAAATTCTGCTTTAAAATCAAATTTCCTCGACAAACTGTCTGCTAATAAATTTTTTTTGAAAATGTTTCTATTTAAAAATTTCCATTTTTTACAGGTTATTTTACAAAAATAATTAACATTTTTTTTACACTTTTTTTTTTCTAAAAATGTTTGGTAATTTTTTAGTAGAGATTTTAAGTGTTTGATGAGTAAAAATATAATTTAAAAAAATGGCTGATAATTAAATAAGTCTTCGTACATTCTTTATAGATTCTGAGTTAATAGAAAACATTTTAATAAATTAAGATTTATACACAATTTTCTTTAAATATTTCTTTAATTGTAATTTAAAGTTTATTTGAGAGCTTGTTTACATTATCGATTTATGTCTGTATAAAATAAATTATATTTAAGGTCACTTAAGATTTCCACTTATCAGTGGTGTACAGATGAATATTGTTATCTGTTGTATTTTAAAAATATTTTAATTGGAATTCTAATGAAAAGTAATCTTTATTTAAAGGCAAAACAAATAATATAATTATTGCAACATTTCTCTCAAACACAATTAAAAAAGTGTTACACAAACAACTTGTTAGCATGATCATTAAAAAATGCTACATGACTGCGTCTAATAATTACAATTGCAACACACAATATTTAAACATATGTCGGCCGTTATGATGAAATTAAAATTGAAAATTAATTTTTACAAGAACAAGCCATTCCATTTTAATTGTATCATTTAAAAAATAGGGAAGAACAAGAAATATTTTACTCTACTCAACCTCTGGAAAAATAAAATGAAAAAAAAAAAATTTACAAAATCATAAAAAACATTAACGGCCTCATAAAACACATTAGCACTGCATGAAAATAAACTGGCCAGAAACAAAAAACCACAAGTTGGAAAACTTACCATTTAAAAGCACCAGACAGTTTTCAAATGTAATAATTTTTGATTTTGATTTAAACAAAACAATTTTTTTTTTAAGTTGCGTTTATTGAAAAATATTTGTGTGTTGTCGAAGTGAAAAATGTGTTAATGTTTTTAACCAGCAAATTTTTTTAACACCACAAACACTCGTTCATTTAACAAGCCACAATCGCATTAGCAACTCAACTTATAAAGTATTTTAGGCAATTTTCTATCAAAGTGCTAAAAAGTTGACAAACGTTTGTGTTGAAATCACGTGAACAAAATAAAAAACTATTTGCATTTTGAAAACAAAAAAGATTTAGGAAATATAAAAGCGATTCCAAACCAGTGACCAAACCAGTTTTCCTGGCAAAAAAAAAGACTTTTTCATAACCTTTACTAAACTAAACTGTGTTAAGAAATTTTAACTAAAAACTCTACTTGAATTTGTTCTTTTCTGTCTCTATTACTAATTAATATATGTATAAAAAAACACGAGGTTGTATTTTCTTATCAAGAAAATCTTTGTAGCATGTAAGCAATTTACAAATGATTTTTATTTGATTTCTTCATAAAGGTTTTTTTGCGGTCATTTCAAACGTCTAGGTCATTTGTTAGTAATGTTATCTAATCTAGCCTGAATTAGTTGCAAT
>NDXZ01029506.1:0-18227 GCA_003055125.1 Paykullia maculata
TATATATCTGAACTCTTTGCACCTTGCATATTTTTCTATTTCATTATATTTGTACTGCTCACAAAAACTTGAACATATAAAATAAAAAATAATATTGCATATTTTACTTTTCAAAATTTCGGGCACAATTGATTTTATTTTGAGATCAATTTTTTTGATGCTCTTGTTGGCAGCGTGTTCTTCCCCTTTTATTATTAATGACCGTTCCTTCAACTCTAACAATCTATCTAGCTTGGAAGCTTTGCTCTTTTGATACTCCTTTATATTTGTAATGTTTGATTTTAAAAACTCCAATTTTTTTCGTGGAGCATTTAGGATTTGTTAGTTTGAATGTCGTAACTTCTTCATTTTTAGTGTCATCTTCTGATTCAAAGATAGAATCCGTTAATCATTGAGCTACTTGTTCAGATGAAGATGTCTCATTACTTCTAGCATTGCCACAACTTTGAATTTTTAATTGGTGGGCCAAATGAGTTCAAACGCACAGTAAGTGTTTCCCATAGTCTGTTCACAACAATTTGTTCCCGCCCACAATTTGGCAGAAAGTTTTTTACTAAATTGGGGTGCTCTGACAGAATTCCCCCCCGTATTTCCTTTTGTTTGGCATTTACATTTTTTTCACTTGTCCTGAAAATTAACGATTAGATACATTTGTTTCATTAAAAAATTGATAAAACTTTAATTTTTTACTTCTTTGTAGACCACACAAACCGAAATATTTTTTTTTCGATTTATGATAGCTTTTTTTGGTGTCGAACGGTTTAACAAAGTTAATAATCGATCGACGACTCGCTATCGAAAGCTATCATTTAAAATTGTTTTATTTTTTGTTCGATATCGAATGCCGTAATACCAAATTAAAAAAGGTCAATCAAAATGACTCGATATCCACAGCGGCGATTAGGCCCCTTCTTTTTAAAATCGTAAACTCCTTATTAATATCGCATTTATAAAAACAATAATTTCAATATTATATTGAAAATCAATAATTTTTAACTGTGTATTATGTAATTAACATATAATGTGAAATTTATATCATTGTTCTATTACTAGATACTAGTATCAAAACTTAATAAATTTAAAGTTCATAAAAAAAATATATTTTTCTTATTACAAAAAAAAATAATAATAAATAAAATGAAAAAAAACAGCATCTTTTAAAGTAAACAAAACTTTAAGAAAAAAAAATCATGCAACCAAAAAAACATATTTAGTTTCAAATAATTATTAAAAATATTGAAAATTTTTATTAATTGTTAACGAAAAAAAAAAAAAAATAAAATAAAGTATATCCCTTTTAAGGAGTTTTTGCAAAAAATAAATAAATAACTAAAAGGTGTAAAAAAAAATAAACAACACAACCCTCACCCCTCCCCCCAACACATGAAGCGAAATAATTGTAATTTAGCTGGATCAAAAAAATGGCACATTTTATGAAATTGTTGCAAATGTTTAACTTATAAAAAAATATGTATATGAAACGATAAGAATTTATAAAAATAAATCACCAACAAACTCCCAATTAACAAAAGAAACTCTAATTACAAATTAGTTAATGCAAAAAAAATAAAAAATTATTTAAATTTTGCAAAAATGTATTATGAGAAATTTTAATATAATTAAAACTAAATGTGTTATTGAAATTTATATAAATAAAAAACAATGCAAATTAAAATAAAAAACAACAAAACCAAACAACTCACAACACAAAACAAAATACTTTTTGCTCATTTTGTGTAGTATTAAAAAATAATAAATTATTAACAATAATTATAATTATAAATGAAGAAAAAAAAAGAAAATTAAAGCAAAAAAAACGGCAAAGAAAAGAAATTAATTATTTTAAGTATGATGAATAAATAAATTGAAAATTTAAAACAAAATATTAGAAAGAAAAATGTAAAGAGAAAGATGTGTTTGAATATTTTTTTTTAAAAAAGTTAAATTTGTGTTAAATTCATTAAAAATATCATTACCACTAACTAAATGCTTAAATGTCGTGCAAACGGTGTAATTTGTGAATTTTTTCACTCATAACTTTATTGTGAAAAATTATATGATAATTATTTTGCACAATTTTCGATTAGTTTCTTAGCTTGGAAGCTTTAAATGTTTTGTTGTACTCTTACATACATATGTATGTACTGTTCTTTTTTATTTCCTCTAAAATTGTCAAAGATGTAGGCCCTTCCCTTTATTAATGTACATACATACATATGTACATATGTATCATGGTACAATATTATTGTATAATGGGTGTGTATGATTTTTTCGATTTAAGTTTTTATAATTTAGTTCATATCTATTTTCTTCTAATTTGATTACACACACTAATGGTCTTTGTCTCTACATTGAAATTTTTTTTTTTCTAATTGCCAGCTTAGAATTTGTTTCGTTACTATAATGTTATTTGTTCTATTTTTATACCATTTTTTAGAACATTTTTTAGGTCATAATGTTTTTTTGTGGGTTACTGCCCTAACGTAGCGCAATAAGGAAATTACAAACAGACTTCAGTTAACAAAGTTTAGCGTTTTGAAGGTTTTCTTTACTTTGCCCTTCGCCTTCAATTTTTGTGATGTTGTATGTAATGCAATGTGGTATCTATTAGATACAACAAAGGTTGCCATATGTGATAATTTTAATTATTTGTACACCAAATTTTACAATTTTCTAAATTTAAGATTTCTTTATTTAAAATTGTCAAGTATTGATTATTTAGTTTTTTTTTTTGCTGACTTAATTTGTTTATGATTTCTTTAATTAAATTGTGAAAATAATTAAAACAGACAAAGAACAAGAACGAATCTATCAAATTCCATTTGCAATCATTTTATAAAAAAGCAAAAAAAATCATTGAATTTAATGAATTTACCTTTTAGATGTAATTGAATAGACAAGAGCTCAATAAATATATATGTAGATGTTGCATTAATGTAATAAGAATGGAAAGCATGTCGGTTTATACTTAAATATAATCGGTAAATAGACCCCAGATAATTAAGGTTCAACTGTTGGTGAAAGGTGAACATAAAAGATTCAGTACAAAATATTCTTGTAAATATTTTCACAAAGGTCAAATTTGCCATTAAATTGTAGGCGTTGATTGCGTAAAATATTACTGGTTACAGATCAAAGTCGGCTGCATCTGATGATGGAATGTTTTTATCTACATTTTTTGTTTTTGTTGTAACTACTAACATAAAGGAGCGCTTTGGAAACATTTTTTACATGTGCGTTGTTATTGTAACAAAGCACATGCGAAAACTCCACTCAAAACACTGACCTTGGGGCTTACTCTGTAATTCGATTCGAAAGAAAACATTTTCAAATTTACATGTTTAAGGCATACAAATTCGAACAAATTTCTAATCGAATCGAATTACAATGTAACTCCTCCTGGTTTTTAAAATGGGACATTGATTTTCAGAAATTTCGTGTCCTTAAGCGATACTTTATTTTTTTGTTTCGTAAATAAACTAAATATTTTTTGGAAAAACGAATAAATTTAATTTAAGTCATAAGAATCTATTAATTTGATTCTTAACAGTTGGTTTGGTATAATAGTTTTCGAGAAACAATTAATGTTCTGGCATTTAATTTTTAAATTATTTAGATAACAAATTTGAAAAGGTGACGTTTTGCTCCATTTTTATTATATTTCATCTTGTTATGAACCAAAGCGGAAATATTTCGTTTTGATAAAAATTTGTTTAAAATTATGGCTTTTGTTGCTTTGAATAAAGTCCTAATAATATGTTTTAAATTTGAATTGCAAAGTTTTATAGGAAAAATACAAACACTTTAACTAACAATATTTATTAAATATTAATTTCTAATTAAAGTTTTACCAAATTTTAAAATTGTGTCACACTCTCACTCCAGTGTCCTCCAAAGAAGCACATACATATAGTTATATCATCTGTCTTTGTATAAGATTCTAACTTTGGACCACTGTTGGCAATAATGTTTCTTCAATATTTAAGAGTTGCCATAACATTAAAATTAATATTTTCCATTTACTTATAACTAAAATCTTAAAGGTGTTTATTATAGAGATATGAAAAGGTTTAATCTAAACCATTATTTTTTGGTATTGATTAGACTAAAATAACTGACATTTATTATGTTTTATAGGAAAAACTGGTTACATAGATTTTAATATGTAGAATTGGATTTAGTGAAGAAAAAAAAACGAAAAACGTTAAAAGTTTTGCGTTTTGTTATAGATCAACTTATTTATTTACTTTTAATTAAGGTGTTTTTAAACGAAAATACTCAGTACTAATGTACATACATAAATATGTACATTAACATACATATGTATGTATTACGGCCTTGCTTAGTATGTCAAGAAATCGAATTAAAAACAAAAATTTTTAGCATAAACAACTTAGCATAATAACTAATACATGCATACAAACATACATACTATGTATTCAGATCAATACAGTTTACCTTATTTTTCATTTATTCAATTGTTTTTTTTTTTAATATTTGTTCTTGTTTTTATTAAAATATACGATATTCATAATAATGAAAATGATAACTTTTTAAAATGTTTACAAACTAGATGATTACGTCAGTATATCATGAAAACAGTTGTTATTTGCTGTTTCTATAATACAAGCGAGCTCTTTGGAAGGTTTTTTTATATGTGTGTTGTTATTGTAACAATAACAAAACACATACGAAAACATCACTCAAAACACTAGGGGCAAATTACGGCATTCGATATCTAATGAAATTTTGTTCGATCGATCGAGTTTTCTTTACATTTGGCATAGGAATTCCAATTAGAATTTTTTATTTTCGATCGATATCGAATGCCGTTATTTGCCCTCTAGGGCCTAATTCTGGCATTCAATAGCGATCGAAATTCAACAATTCCAATTGGAATTCCTATACCTAAAGCAAAAAAAATTTGCACGTTCGAGTAAAATTTCGATCGCTATCTAATGCCAGAATTAGGCCCCTGACCTTGGTTTTAAAAACAGGGCCTTAATTTTCAGCAATTTCGTGTCTTTTAGCGAGACTTTATTATTTTGTATCTGTAATAAACTAAATATATTTTTTTAAACCTTATTTTTATTTTGACGATTTCCAGTAAAAATTTTGAGGAATATTTTTACAAAAAAATTTTACGTTTTCAGACCTCAATTATCTGCCAACTAGTTATTATCAAAAACTTGTGTTCCTAGAAATGATTAGATCGCTAAATAAATGATTATATCTTGTATTATGTTTATGTTTAAGGTATGATATCATGCCCAAAATCTTGCCCATAATCTTTGTTTTTTGCTGCACAAGGCAACGTAAGACCCCCATCAGCAAACGAAGCCTGAAACAAGTTGCGTGCTACAAGTTTTTTATACTTATGCAAATTAAAATTAATTGTAGAAAAAAAATTTTTAGACCCTTTTTGGTACAGTTCTATTAATGTAATTAGGGGAGTTCTACGCCCACTATTTTCAACTCCTACTGTCAATTTCTGCAATTTTTATTTTAGTAAAATACTAAGAAACTCCATTTTGGATGACCCTGTTCGTTATGATATAGTTAAAGGGATTTGTAATTTTTAATAACTTTAAAGCCACTATCTCAAAATGTGTGCGTTGCCACCAATTAAAGATTAAAAATTATTGCTTTGGATCTATAGCGCGACTCGTTGTTGAAAGTGTGCCAAATTTTATTTTTTAGAAAATCGCAGGACCTTAAATTATATAAAACTAAGTATATTAATACCCCTTGTTTAACCTACAAATAAAGTTTGCCTTAAAAAAAAACAACAAACTCCATTGAACAAATTACCCAAAGAGTTTAAAAGATGTTTTTGTACCCTTAACTTTATGTAAAATTAGTCAAAATTTGTTTCCGGCAACTTGCCCTTGATTCTATGTTGCGTATTTCTATTGGCGTTTAAAAAATAAATACGCAATAAATTGAAATATAAATTATCAATATTTAGAAATAGAGCAAATTTTTATTTATTTATTTATTTATTTCCTATTTATTAGTTTCATTTCCTGTACAACAAGACAATGTCTTAAAGTTACAGTACAGGAACGTAAAATGGTACAAGAAAATCTTATTACACATTAATATAACAAACTAGAATATAGTATTAAAAATAAAAAGTAAATTTATGAAACAAAATTATTATTATATAAAATTAAGAAAAAAAAGTTATATAAAAACATTTTGAAATCAGGAAAAAAAGTTATATAAAAACGTTTTGAAACTATCAGCATTGAGATTTAGTTGTTGATTAAGTGGAAGAAGGTTCCAAAGACGAGCGGCATGAATAAAAAATTGCCATTCGGAAACTAAGCATTGATGCCTTGGAATAATAATATTGTGGTTTCTTGGAGATTGTAAAAAACGAATCCTCTCAAATAAATATTTAGGGGTTTTAGTGTATATCACCTTGTGTAGAAAAATAATTAATAAACGAATTTTCAACAGATTTTCAAAAGAGACTCCGTAAAGACTATTTGAAACAAATCAAACATGATCGAACCGTCTCAAACCGAACACATATCTTACAATATTGTTGAATAAAACGTTTAGTTTACGTTTGCTAATTGAATCACAGCTTGCAAACAGTTCACATCCATACATTAAACTAGGAATCAGATATGTCTTGGCAAGTAAAATTTTTTATCATATTTTTTTGGTTTTTCTACATAAATTTATTATCGATACTTAAATAGAAGAATATTAATAAAACAAGTTGCTGATAATTCACGTACTGATTGATGGTAGTTGGTATGAAATAAATATTTAAAACCTTTTCAACTTAATATATACAAATTAATTATTGATGTTGGTAAATAGAAGTGCGAAAATTTAGAATGTCCTTCAAGTGCTACCAGCTACTTATAATTTGCGTCGAATAAAGAAGATAAATATCTCGCCCTTACATTTACATTTAGTGTTAACCAAAGGCTAGCGAATTGTATAAGGGAAAAAGAAAAACAAAACACATTTATATGAACAATTGTATTTTGAATGTTTTTTTGGATTTGTAAGAATTCTCATTTCAATTTCAAAGTCTACTGATGATCTGGAATAAGCCCTAGTAAAATGCAGCATATAGACAGCTTGAAACTAACAACAAACCAAAAAAAAATTTTTTTTATTTTCAGTCGTTTAGGCTTGAAGTAAAATTGTTAAAAATTTATATCCAAAAACTTCCGTTCCACTTCTCTGCTGCCTACAAACATTCTTACAACTCATAACGTAAAGCTTAAGGTGGCGTTTTTCTATTGGTGTTTACAAAATAAATACGCAATACATTTTAAAAATATTTACATATGTATGTATGTATGTATATTAATATTTATTTCCTTAATTGTTTTCAACTATTTTTTTTAATATTTTAGTTTTATTTTTGTATTTGAATTTAGTATAACTAGAAGAGAGATTCGTACAAGTCAGTCATAAGTTTTTTAAAACTCTAAATAAAACACCAACGAAAAAAGAATTAATAAAAATGAATTTAATAAAAACTTTTCAATTAATTTGCATCAGTGTTTTAAGCTTTTTTGTATATTCACAAGCGATTCCCATATCATATTCTCATTCAGGAGATGTAGAAGTTATTATAACTGATGGTAATTTAAAGAAATTAAATAATTAAAATGGCCCGTATTCATAGTTACAAACTTAAGTCGGTTCATTTTAAAAATGACTTCATATTTAAAACATCTTAATACATATTTTGCTAATATAGTCCAAAATAAATTATATTTTAAATTGAACCAGCTTTAAGTGGATGAGACATCAAATATATAGAAAATGTTTTTATACAGACTTTTACGTTTAAAATATACGTCGTTTATAGTTTGCCAAAAACATTCATACTTTAAACAAAAGTTTACTTTACGACTCTTAAAGTACACTTTGTTAATGACTATGATTATGGGCCAATATTTTTAACTTAATAAACAAATTTTTCTTTTTATATTCATACATACATACATATGTACATTTGTAGATAAATTCCAGTGCGATAAAATAGAATGTCCTTTAAATGCATCCTACTGCATAGTTACTAAATCGAATGTAGAAGATCACTCGGTCTTAAAACGTGTCAACACCTGCTATTCCCAAGACAGCCAGATATTGTTACAAAAGACATTTAACACAACAACTAATCCTAACGTTATTATTAACGAACAAGTCTATTCTGCACGTAATGGTGGTACCTCCGTTAGTAATGGACATTTGGGTGTGGAAAAGTTTAACGAAAAGTTGGCTAATAATTTAAATAACTTAAATGCTGAATTGCAACAAATGAATGACAACATCCGTGCAAACATTCAGAATCAAGTTCAAAATATTCACGAAAACCTAAATGGAATCTTGAGGTCGCAAAACTAAAGATTAACTTTGACGTCACTTATATTAGATACATATATAATATTTATAGATTTTTCTTGCACATTTAAATATATATTTGCACACATCAAGCTACATATATTAAATTCTATATTAATTTTGCTTTTAAAACTTTTTAATGACAATAAAACTAATCACTAATCTATATCTACATAGAAGTTTATATAAAATACATATATAAAAATGAAATGGTCCATGTATGTAACCGCATCACTTGAGATCGGCTGGATCGATTTCCCTAAGATTTTTTTTGTTAAGTTCGTAATTTTCAGGAGATGGTTTGTATGAAAAAAGAAGGAGGCGAGGCACCTCCCACACAATTTCAATACATTAAACAATATCAATATCTTAAACACTGTTACCATTGAAGGTCTCAAAATGTTGTATGTTAACTCTTATACCCTTTTCCTTATTCCAGTTAAAAAATTGTAAGAATCGCATCAAGAGGTGTGGTACCGCCCATACAATACAAATCTGTTTTTATGGCATATCTTGGGAACTGTTATATCTATGGTCTCAAAAGTAACTCTAATATTATATACCTATTCAAAAAAAAATTGAAAGAATATGATCAGGAGGTGTGGTATCGCCCATGCGATATATAAGATATAATATAATATAAGAGAAACTATAATAGATAAAAACTTTAAACTTAGCGTGACCCACATTTAACTCATTTAAAATAAAATAAAAAACTAAAGGATCATATAAAGCGACGTGGCACCTCCCAGACAACTCAAACACATTTTGTGTAATTACTTAAAAGCTTTAACATTATAACATTAGCTTATAACATTTTTCTTAGAAAAAAAAAATTGTGAGAATAGTATCGTAGGTGTTACATCGCCCATGCAAATGAAGTACTAAGGAACTAGGATATTTTGAACTTAGCGTTATCCACTACGATGTGTATGGGCTTATTTAAAAAAAAAATCATACAACTCAATATCATTTTATTACACATCTTAAGAGCTTTTATACATATCTATGGTCTTAATATTTATTTTTTTATACATATATTTTTTTTTATCCAAGTAAAAAACTGTAAAATCCGAGTAGGGGCTGTACATTAACTGAGATGTTTTTAAATATATAAAAGCTTTAATCTCAAAGCTTAGCGTTAACAGAATAAAATAAAATAGAGTGGCAACTCCCATACAACTAAAATTAATTTTATGATTTACATATCATAAGACCTAGTACATATATTTATAGTTTTAACATTTTGCATGATTGACTCTGATAATTTATTTCCTATTTGACGTAAAAATGAAGAGCGTTTCTTCTTTGTGTTGCCACTAAGGGCTTCTAAGTTATAACAGAAAATATAACACAACATAAGAAAAATGTTTAAATTTTAGATTTTATTTAAAAAAAATGTATGTACATTTTATTATTTATTTATTATATATTTATGTACATATACATACATATGTTACTAAATTTAAGTTTTTAGTTGTTGACAGACAACTGTTATTGACGACATACTTATGTTATACAGATTTCAAATATGTAAGTGGAATATTATTATTAGCTTTTGCTTTGGAGATATTACAGTTGCAGTTGCATTACATATTTTAGTATACCTGGAAAATGGCTTGTCCTATTCAGTTAAATAAAAAGTTCAAAATTCGACAACAAAATTATCTAAATCTATGCATACATTTTTATAAATTTTCTTAGTAGATTTAGATATATCGGTAAACTTGTGCCAAAAAAATTTATGTTTTTACAAAATTTGTTTTTTTTTTTAATTCGCAAAAATAAAAATGCAGCAAAGAAATAATTTCTTGTGCAGTAGCATATTGTTAAATATATTTAAAACAAATTGAAATATTTATTGTATTTAGTACAACTTTTGATTACATAAGAAATTTTGTAACACAACCCATTAAAAAAATGTTGTGATATGAATTACATACTTATTTGAAATTGTGTTCTCTTGTTAGATTTTGTTTTAAATAATATAATAATGGCATCGAAGTTAGTTGTGTTATGTACCCAATTTAATTAAATTCGGAACGGTCAAGGAAAATCAGTTGGTTGATTTTATTTGTTTTAACCATTTAATAAAATTTTAGTTATTGAAGATGCAAGTTTACTTGCTGTATACATACTATGTTACACAGCTATCAAATGAAAGTTACATTTTTGGTAAAAGTATCTAAAAGTCATTAATTCGATTACTGTTTTGGTATGTTTTCGAAAATATTGCCCTTGTTCAAGAGATTATATTTGAAAACAATGAGAGTGTGGTAATAATAATTAAATCTCTTTATTTATTTTGTAATAAAAGTTGGTTGATTTGCTAAAGAGAATTGCAAAAGTAATAAAATCTGTAATAAGTACGAAGTGATAAAATTACCTTTTTGTGGTAAATTAGTTAGGAATTAAAAAATATCAACAACTTAACTGTACTGCTACCAGCGCCATCTATAGTGGAGTAGTAATTTTCAGTACAAGATAGTGACTAGATAATAAATTCCACATATATCACTATCGCTTTCGTTATATTTCACACACAGATAGCCTTATAATAAAAAATAGTTAAATTCGGCTACGCTAAAATACACGAAAATTGTTTTTCACTTTATTAAACCTATTGGATTTGGCTGACTGAGTTAAAATATGCTAAAAGTAATATACAATTTTTAAGCTGGCAACACCGCATAGGGCTAACTCCAAAATTTTCATTAGTTTTCCAAATTTTCACATATATTTTTAATGTTGCCTTTGGAACGGACATAGGTTATATTTTTTTTTTAAATTTTTAGAGGGCGTGGTTCTTTCCCCTCCTGTTACCCATTAATCAATGTATTTAGTAAAATATTAAAGTATGTAATATTGTTTACTGTTTACTTGTGTACTTGTAAGCAGTTAAATATTTTTACTTATATGCAGTTTATATTTATATTTGAGTTAACAGTGCCATCTATATTTCAAACATGAAGAGTTTAACAGAGTGTCTTAGCTACACTATAAATTAGCTAAACTAGTAGTCAGTAGATGGCGCAAATAAATATACAGTAAAGGTAGCTTAAAATTTTATTATATTTACAAAAAACGGAAAAAAACGTCGTTTTTTTATGCAGCACGTACTGCATGTAAAATAAATACCGCATGTTCAAAAAAAATACTGCATGTTCAAAAAAAAAAATACTGCATGTTAAAATAAATACCGCATGTTCAAGAAAAGAAAGGAAAAGCGCGCATAACTTGCGAACGGCTGGATTTGGCTAATTTTTTTTTTTAAATGTTTGTAATAAAGGTTACCAGGTTCGACGTAAAAAAAGTTAGGAAAAGTTTGCCGGAAAATTAGAAAATCTTGAAAAAACTAAATAATACACTCACTCAAATTGGATTTGAATAGATTAGATTGGAAATGCGTTTTTTATCTGTTCTAGTGCCATTGGGAGGATAGCATAAATTTCAAGATTCTTGTGTTGTATTTTTAATCAAAGTACGCAGAGTTTAACTGCGCTAATTAGAAGAAAAAGACCACCGCTTGCCACTTATGCTTAAGGCTAAAGAGGTACATTTAAATACCAACCACAGTTGTCTTTTAAAACTGTAGCTTTGTCATGTAGTTTGCTTTTTATAAGTTTTTATTTTTATAATTTCTTACTTTGTTTGTTATTACATTATGCAAAAATGTTTTTAACTTTAATTTTAATGTTGAATTTCTTACAGTTAATTTGTTTTTTTTTCATTTTCTCTTGATTTTTTAAAAATATTATTTATAAAAACTACATTAGTATTAGAATACAATATACAAACATTTGTATACCGTTCACACGTGCGGCAAGGGTATATGTATATAGGTTTGTCATTCGGTTTGTAATTTCTACAATATTCGTTTGCGACGCTATGAAGTATATATATTCGGGATATTTATAGATAGGGAAGTCGATTTAGCCATGCCCGTCTATCCGTTTACCCGTCTTTCTGGCTGTCCGTGTGTTGGTTGAAATCAAGTTTTCGTAGCTCCCATAGGTCATTAGTCATAGGTCATAGGGTTGTATGTAGTATCTTTGTATTGTAGTATCAAACTATTGAAAATGCTTTCGAAAAAATCGGTATTGAAAACTGGCAAGATCCATTAATAACCGGCTGAGATATAAGCAAAAAAAACGACTGCGTCTTATTTTTTATTTTTTTTTACACAAAAAAATTATAGTTTTGCAGCTTTGAGATAAACTGAAGATGATGAAAATGATTGGACCATTTGCCTAAATGTGCCACACATAGCCCAGCCAAAATAACGCTCTTACTTTTTTTTATTGTGAAATATACATTAAAAAATTTTTATAGTAAAATAAGAGCAACATTTTATTTTTTTTAATGTATACATAACATTGCCTTTAAGCTAAAAGCAGATTACAATGTGAATTAGTTACGTACATACATACATAGAAACAAATATTGCTAAAAAAAATAAAACATAACTACATATCGTCACCTGAAATCCAAAAGGCCATAACAACCAAAAAATTCAAAATAGACTTTTTAATTGATTATGATGTAATTAACCAAAATTAACCAACATCTTTCCCTAAAATTTTACTCATATATGTATGTACATACATTTTTTATTAATGAAATCCAAAAGCCACCTTACAAGTAAATAGTCGGTCTTTTGGATTTCAGGTGACGATATGTATGTATACAAAAATTTTAATAATTTAATCGAATTTGATTCATAAAAGTAAAAATAAGAAATTGGCTAAAAAATATTAATTAAAAAACTAAAATGAAATTATTTGGACAAAACTGATATTAAATTTTGATATGAAGTGTTTTAAAACAAATATATTGTTTTCCATATTTCTGAGGCTGGTTGGAAAACACAAACAGAAATCTAAATTTTTTATAATTTTTATTGAATTTATTATTAAATAAATTCCTTTAGATCTCTTTGTTATGGTTCTTTTAAACATCAAAATATAACCGATTTAATTATAAACAATTTTTAAATTTACCAAAATTAATAAAACTTTAATCAATTTAAAAACCGTAAGTTCATAAAGTTAAAGTTTTTAAGTTAAGCAAAAGTGCGACTTGTTTCATAAATATGCCATATTGATATTTGGTATACGCTCCGTCGCCCCTTATCAAAGATAAAAAAACGCTTCCATTGAAAAATCGCTGGAATTTAAATTATATTTAGCGGAGCATATTTAACCCCTTTTGTTGAACCTACAAATAAAATTTCCTTTAAAGAACAACAAACACCTGAATTAAAATTATCAATAATTTATATCCACAAACTTCCGTTCCCCTTCTCTGCTACCTTTAAACATTCTTACCAATCATAATGGGAGGCTCAAGGTGGCGTATTTCTATTGTTGTTTATAAAATAAATTCCTAATAATTTTAAAAATACTTATATCAATATTTATTTTCTAAACTGTTTTGCACTATTTGTTTTTTATATATTTTTTTTTTGTTTTTGTAGAAAAATTGAATATAAATAGCAGACAGATTCCATTAAGTCGGTTATAAGTTATTCAGATCTCGAAATAATACAACAAGTAAAAAAAAAGATATTATTAAAAATGAATTTGATAAAAACTTTTCAATTTTTTTGCATCAGTGTTCTAAGCTTTGCTGTATACACACAAGCGCGTTCCATATCGCATTCTCGTGTTGGGGATGTAGAAGTATTTGTTACTGATGGTAATTCATAGAAAATAATTTTGTATAATCTTTTTAAATTAACAAACAATTTAATTATTTTTATAGATAAATTCCAGTGCGATAGAATAGAATGTCCTGTAAATGCATCCTATTGCATAGTTACTAAATCGAATGTAGAAGATCGCTCGGTTTTAAAACGTGTTAATACCTGCTATTCCCAAGACAACCAGATATTGTTACAAAAGACATTTAACACAACAACTAATCCCAACTTTATTATTAACGAACAAGTCCATTTTGCACGCAATGGTGTTACCTCCGGTAGTAATGGACATTTAGGTGTCGAAAATTTCAACGAGAACTTGGCTAATAATGTAAATAACTTTCATGCTGGTGTGCAACAAATGCATGATAATATCCGTGAAAACATTCATAGTCAAATAAGAAATATACATGAAAACCTTAATGGAATGAGATATAATTATGATAATTATCAACCATTTGTAAACCCAACTGATTATTATTATTATGATTACGATTTTAATAACTATGGATATTGAAAGGAAACAAAACTAAGGATTTAATTTGACGTCACTTGTATTATATGAATTTTCTTAATTTTTCTTTATTATTGCACATTTACATATATATTTGCACACAAAAAACTACATAAATTTTTATCTATTGTAATTTTGGTATTTAAACTTTTTAACGACAATAAAACTAATCACTAATGCATTTTAATAATTGTATTTTATTAATTTTTTTGTTATTAAGAGAATTGAAACTATTTTTTCAAGTTTTTGGGACCTTTAATTATACGAAAGGACCTTAAACTTATGTACACAGCTAATTAAAAGCAGATTCTAATCTTAATCTAAGATTTCTAATTAACACATCCCAATGTGTAAAATGATTGACTTTAAATCGAAAAAAAATCACTATTTGTAAAATTTTCTCGGTATCGTATGTGTTCTTCTACCATGCGGTATGTACGTATGTAAAGCGGAAAAGAATCAAAGCTGTGAACGTACTTCTATTCTAGATTTCATCGAAATTTAGCGGGAGACTAGAAGCAAATAGGATATTAAGATAACAAGTGTATATCGCACACCCAGTTCGAAAGTGACACAACTCAAAATTTTTAATTTTTCAGAAATCGAAATAAACTATTTTTGACGTAAATAAAAATAGTTAAAAACAAAACGTTGGACCATTAAATTCGAATTAAAACTATTTAGCACTTAGCGTAGGGATCTATTACCATTATATTTTCCGACACAACTAAAAATAAGTCCCTTTAATGAATAGCAACTTTATACCAAATGAAACATAAAGAAAGACATAACTGTTTTTTAGCAACAGTCAACAACAACAAAATACACAAATATTTTTTTTATAGATAAACAAATGTCTTGTGTAAAGTTTAAGCATATAAAATATAAAAATGAAAATTTTGAGTTGTGTCACTTTTGAACTGGGTGTGCGACATATAGGTTTGTCATTTCGTTTGTAATATCTACAATATTCATTTGCGACCCCATAAAGTATATATGTATATTCTGAATCCTTATAGATAGAAAAGTTGATTTGGCCATGTCCGTCTCTCCGCCTGTTGAAAATAAGTTTTCTCGATCCCCCTTATGTCGTACGGACCCGTTACTGGTATCAAATAATCCCGAATTCCCCTCAGATGCTTGCTATTAACAATTACTTAAATCCGACAATTAACGAGATACATATAAGTACATTTTTTTACATAAAAATTATTATATTTGTGTGTTGGACATGCCTTTTTGGGAAGTTTGGAAAAAATTTACTAATTATTGGCCCAGAATTAGCAAAGATATTAGCGAAAAACCTTTATGGACTAAAATCAAGATAAAAAAAAATCATGTTTTCAAGAAATAACGTCTTGAAAACTTATTACCTTTCGGACATGTAAATACATACGTAATACATGTGTATATACATACATATACACATACAGCCATACATACATAAACACACGTAGTGAAGGGTATATATGATTTGGCACAGCCGAATATAGCGCTCTTACTTGTTTTTTGAACACAACAGAAAAATATGGATATAATAAATTGGTATCAGTAAGTTTTTTTTTTATTAGTTTTCAGCAAAATTTTTAAAAGTTTATTTTATTATATGCTTCAATACATATCTACGCAGATACATTATTTTTTTTAAACAATGCATCTTCATTTCTAAATTTAATCATCACTTGGGATCGATTCAACTTTCTAGTTTCGTTTGAAACTCATTAAGGCATCAATTCGCAAGCGTTAAATCTTTCAGCGGAATTATTTTAAAATTATAAACAATTTAATATAATAATTACCCAACTTATTTTTTTGAATTATTAGTTTCAAAATGAAAAGGGTTTTGTAACAGATATTTTCAAAGAAGTCACTTAAGTTTTCTAAAAACTTAACTTCACTTCATCTGGGTCAGTAGTGGTATAACTCAATTAAGGCACAAACGCTAAATAATTTGTATCTTCATTAGATTTTTTACTTTGAGGATATTTTTGGTACCAAATAAATACGTTCGTTTACAAAAGTTTAGTTTTTCAAAAACTTAGCACGAACTTTCTAAACGTGATACAAAAGGGGACTTTAAAAAAGGAGGCATTAATGGTTAAAAGGGTTTCTTGATAGTGAGACTCATCTGGGATCGTAATATTCAATTGTTTGCCATTACCATACAAATTTGCCATTTCTGCTAACATATACAAATGAGTTCGATAAATTTATAAGCACTAAAGCTTTGGTCACATTAGTTAGATATTTGTCCCAAAAATGTTTAGTTAAATATTGTTTGACGCCGTTTGTCCTTAAAAGAGTTTCAAATGAGCAATCATAGTCAAATTAATCAAATAAAATATCTATTGAGATTTTTACAATTTTAGAGATACATTTCCATATAAATAAAAAATGTACATATATTTTTTTTTTCCTTAAAGCCGAAATATCATAAAAAGAAAATATATAAATTTAAAAGGTCTACAAATAAATAACACAAATAAAAACTGTAAAAAATTTACTTTCTGGGGGTTACGTCTTTGTTGTAAAACAGAAGTGTGAATGTAACATTCAAAGATATAATGTGCTCTTTTATGTTCATTAAATATTGAAAGGATTGTCATATTGTTTTTTTTTTGTGAGAAAATGCTATCTGCATCTTGAAAATTCAAATCCCATATTCTGCACTATAAGCCTCGTGTGTGTTTCTTTCGTCAATAAATATTGAAGTGAGTGTTTTGAAAATAGGGCGCAGTTTTTTATTATTATATTGGGTAGTGTTTCCTTTATAACTTATAACACATTTTCCAACAAACAGACATCACCAACCTTTACGTTCCAAACGTCATTAATCATAGTCTTGATATGAGAACGCTGTCTGTACAATCAAGTTTAAGAAATTCAGACGAAATGATACAACTTCTTACCTGACTAATAAAAAATGTATAAATATGGCATCAAAATATATTCTGAAATATGCAAATGGAACACATCATTTCTTTATACTGCTAGTTTGCCTATGTCTGCAGTGTCAAATGAAATTTTTATCCATTAAGAAATTACAAAGCAAACAACTTCAAAGATCTAATTGAAGGTCAATCGAATAATCAAGAAATATTATATAAATAAACCGTGCCTGCTCATCAAACAAGAAGTTATTTTTCCTTCTTAGATGTACATACTTATATGTATACATCTATATGTATGTATGTAAGACTAATCGACATCTTCTAATTTAGATTTTGTTTATATTCTCTACTATTTAAACACCATTTTGACGGATGCATTTCTATGTATGTTTTTTTTTTGTCCAGCTGCAGAGCCATAACGTAAGGACTTATGTGTCGTTTTTGTAATACAAGTGAGTGCTTTGTGCAGACGTTTTACGTGTGTTTTGTTTTTGTTACAATAACAAAATACATACACAAATTTCACTCACATTAGTTTTCACAGTTTGAGTGTTTATTTTAAAGTTTCTACTGGCAGCCTTAAATTCTGCTTTAAGCTCTAAGGATCTACAAAAATCGTTTCAACTTTAAATAAGCATAAAACTAAGATTTTTTCTTAGCGAATACTGTTTTAGAACTTCATAAGTACAACTCTACAATGGATTAGACATTGATCCCATTTTCATCAAAAAAAAAAAAA